>VNKF01000563.1:0-43054 GCA_008044355.1 Drosophila lacteicornis
CTGTCGGTTTCTACGCGAACTAGTCTCTCAGTTTTTGAGCTATCGAGCTGAAATTTTCAGCATAGTCTTATTTCTTTAGCACGCAGTATATATGTCGGAACGATCGAAATCGGACTATTATATCCTATAGCTGCCATAGGAATGATGGTGAAATTAATGTAAAAAATTTTAACTTCTCTGTTTTTCAACGTATTTCTATGAATTTTGAGATATAGCAGTTTTTTATGGTTCTAGAATTACGGTTTTCATTTCATTAAAATCGGACCACTATATCATATAGCTGCCATAGAAGCGATCGGTCGATTTATATGAAAATGTAAAATTCTACATGTAAAATGTAAAATGTACAAAATACTATGTTTTTTCAACATTACTTAAATGGGTCGATTTTCAATGATCCAATTGAAGACTGCAAGGGTATACCAACTTCGGTTTACCAAAGTTAGCTTTCTTTCTCGTTTTTATTTACTATGCAAACAAGAATAAATACATTATTATAAGTACATTATCTAAATGTTATTTGCATGAAAATGTGACATGAAAATATAATTTGTGAAACAGACTTTGATTGACAAATTATATTCTAATTCATATTTCTTTTTCAATTCTTTACTTCTTTTATGAAAATATTGATTTCAGAAATAATAAAGAAGCTTAGCAACAATTGCTATTGCTTAATCGGATCGATTTCGATCAATGATCTCTTCGAAGAAAGTAATAACTGATCAACACCAATCATTAAACGGTTCAACAAAAGTGTTTTATGTAAAAAAAAAGTTATTTAAACTCTTTGACTATTAAAAAAATAGAAACGTTTTGCCTCTCCATAAAATTTGAATATTCCAAATAATAATGTTTAGCCTCTCAATAAAATATGCAAATTCTTTCTAAAATATGCAGAGCTATAAATCCATCTCCTGCTCCCATTTCCCATATATTTTAAAGAAGAAACCCCCTCAGACTTACCGACGGCGCACTGTGGGATCCATCGTTACTGTCCTCATCGTTCCCATCGACGTTCAGCTCCTCGCTGGTGTCGCTCCGCGCATAATTAGCAGCCGCTATTTGCCGCGAAGTGGCCGCCGCAGCAGCCGCCGCTGCCGCCAGGCCGCCCAGCTGTATTCGGAAGCCGTAGTCGCTGAGATCCCGGCCACTGGGCGAGCCGGAGCTCGAGTTGGAGATGGAGTTGCTGGCGTTGGACAGGGAAGCGGAGGCAGTGGCAGAGGCGGCGGCAGAAGTGCTGGGAGCTTGGGCCTGGCCTTGGCCCTGGCCCTGATTGGTGCGAGCCGCCACCGCAGCCACCAGCTTAATCCGCTCGAGATCCATGTCGGGTGGGGCTGCCTGCGAGGAATGTGCCGGATTCTGGGGCGGAGCGATGGGGGAGCTCATCTGCTGGTCGGAATGCATGGCCGGGGAAGTGGGCGGCGACAGGGGCGAGGTGGCTGGCGAGGGCGGGGCGGTGGTGCTGCTGGCGGTGCTGCTGCTGGGTGCCCTCAGGTGAAATACCGCCGCTGCGGGATGCGGATGAGGATGCGGATGCGGCTGCTGGTGCGGATGATGCGGCGGCAACTGGTGATGCGGATGCTGCTGCTGCTGCTGCTGCTGTTGGTGATGATGGTGATGCATGTGCTGCTGGGCGGCGGCCAGGAACTGTGGATTTTGCAGCAGGTGCGGATGCTGCTGCAGCAGGGCCGCATGTGGATGCTGCAGTGGCTCCGGCCGGGCCAGGTGCCTCACGGCACTCAGTTCCAGGAGCTTGCGCTGCTGGGCCGGTGAGGTGAAGCTATTAGATACCCCGGAAGCAGGAGGAGATTGCGAACGCCGGGGATTGCTGGACGTCTGGGTGTTGTGGTTGGTCAAACTGATATTGTTGTTGTGATTGGGCCTATCCTTGTCGGCGGAGTCCTCCTGCGAGGGACTCAGGCGGCTGAGCAGGCTGCCCGACTCGCTGCTCATCTGCTTGAGGCGTTCCAGGGAGTAGCGCAGCTCCTGCTCCTGCTTTCCCGCCACCGCCGAGCCATTGGCACTGATGATGAACTTGGGTATCTTGGCGGCCGGCGGTGTAGCGCCACCCTCCACACTGGCCACCTCCGGCGAGGTGTTGGACTTGGGCGAGTCGGGATTCGAATTGGGACTCATCAAGCCACCGACGGCGGCGGCCGGCTGGGCCGATGCACTGTCACTGGCCTTTTGCGCCGGCGATTGCAGCATGACCATGTTCGATATAGTTCTTTGGCTTTCACAGATGGAAACTTGGGGTATGTGTTCACTGGGAAATCACTGGGAGGAGATCACTGCGCGTTGCGTGTCCGTGTCCTGTCACCTGGATGGCAGCCAATCGACTGTCCACTGCTGGCGGCGGGAATCTGCCAATATCCGATGATGCCGAGGCTACTGCTGCTGCTGCTGCTTCTGCCGCTGCGTTCGATTATCCTGAGCGTAATCCGCGCCCGACGACTCACACGCTCAAGAGCCAGAAGCGTAATGAGGGTTGGTCCGAGGTCTGCGTTCTGAGTTGGTTAATCCAACAGATGTGTGCCTGTGGCAAGTCAACTGCTAAATGGGAGGCAGACAAATCTGCTGCCGCTGATGCTGCGGTGGTGGCAGTGGTGGTGGTTTCCGCTTTGAGTGACTCTCCTCTCGCTCTCTTGCTGGTCCACGCTCCACGCCCCTTGCTGAGTGGTTATTTGAGTGGACTGGCTCCTCCCCGCCAGAGCTCTAATCTCTACTAGCATCTAATGATTTAATTTGCCTTCCACTCGTTAGCAAATGTAATGGTCTGTTGCAAGTCTAAGCCACAGCAGGAGGCCGAGAGCGGGCGAGTCCTGAGCCCTGAGTCCTGAGTCCTGTTTTACATAGTTCTTCGCTCAACTGTAATAGCCACCCGACGGAAACAAAGGCGGCGAAACGAGAGGCAGCTTCTGTCTCCCCCCGGAGGATGTGAGTAATTGTCAAATTATTTAGCGCAAAATTTGTTTGTTTATGCGGTCGGTTGCCTGCAAAATGGATCTCAACTTTTTGCACATTCCTTATTTTTTTGTTTATCATATATATAGCTTCTCTCTGCTTGGTTTGGTCTTAGTCATTTATGCATGAATGCCTGGGTTGCTTTCCAAGGCCTAATTGAATTTTATAATATTTTTTCTCGAACTAAAAATAATGTTGCTAATTAGTTTGTATATTTGTTGGCTATTTTAGATTTATTTTCCGTTGGAAAATCATCTTCGTTGACACTTCCTATGTAAAACTCGAAACGAGTGCGAGGGTGACAGCACAACTCTCTCTCACTCACTCTCTAGGTGACTTTCTCTCGGTTCTCTCTCTCTCTTTCTCTTTCTCTTGCGCTTGCTCGCTCTCGGGTAAATTCTTTTAAATTGAACAAAAATTTATATGCGCTTTGGCACAGACGATTTAATATCGCATCCAATTTGCGGTTTATACGCATCGCAGCAGTGGCCTTCAATGGGGCGGAGTGGGGTTGGGTTGGGTTTGTGAGTGGCAAAATGGGTGGATAGCCTGTGGGTCCGAGGGACAATGGGGCGTATAAGTGACATCGTTAAGTGGACGCCGGATGCTGCTTAATGAACTCCGACGAGGGAAAGTTGGGTGTTAGCCGGATCTAAAGGGAATTTCCAGCTTTTCCATCTATGTATATCGCTCTCCCATTGCTCCGCCTTCCCCAATAGCTACTCGTTAGCACTGCGCTCCTCCTTGTCGTTCTTCTTTCTATAATTAACCGCAGGGAAGGAAGGGATCGGCAGGGAACTTGGCTGCTTAATGAGCAGCTTGTTATGCCGTTTTTCGTTTTAATTAGTTTTAAGATGCTCGCCACCAACACCAGTGCGTCGGCCACTCATTGTAATTGGCCCATTGATGGAGGGGATTTGCCCGTCTTAATGTACATGGTGGCTACAGGCGAACTTCAATAATGAGAACTTAAATTGCAAGTTTGAGAAAATATAATTATTGTATAAAAAAATAATTTAAAACTATAAAAGGTCTACATTCAGTTTAGTCCTGGAAAGGCTTGCATTAAAATATCTTGATAAAGTATCCATTATTTATGTTTTACATCTATGTCTCTATTATATTCTTATTCTTTCTTATTTAAAAAAAATATTACACATTCGTATTTTTCTTTTTATATATAACTTAATTATTAGGCAACAAATATTAAAGAAAAAACATAAGTTTTCTTATTTTCTTACGAGCCAACCCAGAGTTATGTCAGGAGAAGTATCATGGTGATTTGATTTTGATTTGATTTTTATTTGATTTGCAGTATGCAGGTACATTTTTGCAAGAAATTAAGATTATAAAGTCTTGGCTTGGCTTTCCTGTTGCTATCCTTTTTTGGCCCTGCCTGTCTTGAAACACGATAGTATCTGCCAATCTTTATTGTTTAAATAATAATTAACTTTATCTTGTAAATATTGCTAATAATAAAAATACGAAAATTGTTGTTTATTCCTTAAAAAATACTCTCTAGTTCAAGTTACAGCATCTCGACTGTAACTACAAATTATCCTATTCGGTCTGTTGCCCTCGGTCTGTATCCTCGAGCACGGTTTCCTTACGGAGGCCACCAATTTTTCGCTGTGTAGTAAGTGCTTAACTCTTTTACATGCAAAATTAAATGATGCGCATACGCACGGTAAAACCGCAAATTATTTTAATTGCTTGTCTCGTCATTATTCATTATTTAAGTGCGCTCAAACAGCCGACGTATACGGAATACGTTAGTATGTACATACGGCTTTCCGCTAAAGTGTGTGTGTGTGTGGGCGAGTCGCTGGCAGTGTGTGTGAGTGGGCCAGGCAAATTGGCAGTTCGCCAGACACACACACATCGCACACACAGTTCACACACAGACACTCGAAGGCACACACAAAAGCCGCTGTTTACATAGACATCAAACTTTTTGCGCTGCGGAAAAGCGGAAAATTGCTCTGGCTGCCCCGCATGTGTGTGTGTGTTCTGGGCTCTCTCTTTTTCTCTGTCTCTGTCTCTGTCGTTGTCTCCCTCTGGCTGATGTACTTACTCTTCCATTTAATTAGTGAAAATAAGTATTAAATGAGCAGCTCTTGTTAAAATAAATAGTGCATGCAATGGCGGCGGCCTCTCCCCCTGGCTTTCAACAGGCTGCGCAAGATTTACAACTAATTAAAAGGCAAATAAAATTGGCACGGCTTTGGTAGGGGGAGGGGGGAGGTAGTGTGGGAAATCGATAATCGGATCGGATCGGAAAAGCGGAGCCGCTGACCTCGCGACAAATGCAATTAAAATCACAAGTGCGCGGTCATCTGCATAATTATGCGATAATTAAATTATTGCCAATTTATTTATAACATTCCTGTTAATTAGCCGCTGCCGCTGCCGCCGCCCGCACTGCCCTAAACCTTATCCCTTGTATTTGTATATTTAATGAAGTGCGAGGGAGATGGAGGCCCCATTTCCGTTTCCACATCCCCTCGCCGCCCCCGCTCGCTCTGTTTATTCGGCCATTTTGTTGTTTGCACTCCACTTGCCGTAAGCCCCACGTTAATTTGTTTGACTAATTAAACTAATGAGCGTTCAAAGTTAATACATAAATTAGTCAGCCAGCCAGGCAGCCCGTGTAAGCTGCCGAGCTGGGCGAAATGGGGCAGCTGTTGGACTGCCTAAGCTCATCTAATTTGGCCGTTAAATAATTGTTTCATTTAATAAATCACCGGATTGGATTTCACTTGTTCGCTAATAAATGTTTTGCTACGGAAATATGAGTTTTATTTATTGGGGTTTTTCATTGTCAGAAGATTTACAAGTGTGGCAGTTATAGAATGAGTTCTGATTAAGTAGTTGAAAGTAATCACGATTTATATACTTACATTGAATTCAATATTTATATTTATTTTATATAAGTTTAATTAAGTCTCATTGGTATTTTATTGCATTCATGAATTAAATTCCGTTATTTTTAGGGAATTGATAATCGAATATACTTATAAATAAGATATTTGAATGTTGCAATAATATTTAAAGCTAACAACCTATTTGCGCAAATGGAAAGAGTTATCTGTATAGTTTGTAGACTTCATATACAGTTTCCCCTTTAAAATATCTCTTGTTTTTTTAACTTAAGCTTTTTTTCGGTCCTTTGCTAAAACTAAAACTGACAAAATTTAAAATATAAATAGGATATAGCACTTAACAAATAAGACACAACAAATACTTAGCATATAGCTGCAAGATTGCAATAAGTTTAAATTTATGAGTTAGCTTGCTTAAATTTCTTAATTTATTCTTAAATTAAAATAATTTATTGTGCTCAATGGAAGAAAGACAAAGTATTGATTAGAATATATGTGTATATTGATGAATTTGTAACTCTATAACTTACAGTTATAATTATATAAATATAATTAAACTTCTGGAATATTTTTAATATTATTATTTTGAAATCTGTGGTCCAGATTTTTTTTCTAGATTTTTTTTTAGTTTTGCTGAACTTATATATAATTCTAGCCATATAATCTTATCGAAAATATATTTCCTTATTTGAATAAATTGAATTTATTGATCGCATTCCGTAAAACAAAATGTCAAACTTCCTTTTTGCCGTCAGCTAATCGAATGTGTGCCTAATCTGCATTAAAAATGTGCACCTAAAAGCCCATTAGCCCATCTTTCACTGGCCACCGCACCCGCTGGGCAAACAAGGAGCCATAGCCGTCGACCGTCGATGTTGTTGCTCCTGCGAATACAAATTAAATATGCTGCGCTAATTCCTCCATCAATTTGCAGCTCATTTCATATGCCAACCCATTTCGCAGGCCATCATCGGGGGCATGGACGTGGAAATCACTGGCATTGGCAGTGGCGATGGCGATCTCTCCATCGCACGTGGGGCAGCAGCTCCAAAATGCCGGCGGCCAATCGGCCGGATGAAAAGCGGATGGACTGGGGAAACGGGGGGGGGAAAACTAGTTTGCATTCAGCTTGTGCAGGTAATTAGAAAATATCCAGCCCATGCTGGGGTGGAGTGGCGCGAAAACAAAAACAGAAACGTGCTAATTGCAAATTAATTATGCACGATATTGAATTTGCACTAAACGCAAAAGCGGAAACGGAAACGGAAACGGAAATGGGGCCGGAGATCCGAGAGCCGAGAGCCGAAAAAGTTGGTTAAGCGAAAGGGAACGTGATTTGCATAAAGTGCAAGTCGATTTTTCGGTGCCTGCTGCTGCCGCTGCTCTAATGGCCGACACGATTAAGTGTCCGCAACAGCGGCATCAGCATATAAACAGCTAAAGTGTTAATTGCCATAAATGCTTGTCATTGTAGCGGTAAACGTTCGTGTAGATACTGCGCCAGCGCACTCAAGAGAGACAGGCAGCGAGTGAGTGAGCGGCAGCGGAAACGGAAACGGAAGTACAAGCTGCCGGAGGAAGAAGCATTTAGGCAGCGCACATCTCTGAGCACTTGCAATCAAATGAATGAAATGAACTGCTAAATTATGCACGCGATTTAACCCTCATTTTGCCAGCCGCAACTTAGCGCGTCTACACCCACCAACCCTCCCCCCTACACACGCACACACACCCGGGCTCTCCCTTGCTCCCCTCGCTCGCCGCTCACTGCGCACACTCACTGCAAAATTAGCCGCTCTCTCGCACTCGAAATAAAGTGCCAGGCCAGGCCACGCCCCCTCGAGGCAGCCAATCGAGAGAGAGCCACTCAAACGGTTTCAACATGGCCGCCAGCGGAAATACACTCACGAGAAGGAGAGAGCGCTAGATCAAGAAAGAGAGAGGAGAGAGGAGAGGCCACTTGCCCATGCAAGGCACTTCGGTCGTTTTTGGTCCTTTTGCCGACTTTTTGCACCTTTTATTTTGTCATTTGTGTGTAATTTCGGAAAATGTTGGCGACATTATGACGCTCGTCGCCGGTTGGGCTGGGGGTCGCACGCTTAAGTGTCCTCCAGGGTACTTACTTCGTTAGCAGAAGTTTCTCGCTTCGTCCTTCGTCCATCGTCCCTGTTCCCAGCTCCCAGCTCCCCAGCTCCTTATTGTTGTTATATCCACGACCTTGTTGTTGCTGTTGCTGCTGCTGAAGCTGCGGTGGCGCACTGTGCTTGTCGTTTTGCGGATATGTCTCTTATTTTCATAACTGTAAATTGCTTTAGATATTAAGTCTGCTGTACTCGCTGTGGATTTTCCTGTGACTCTAAATGTGTGTGTGTGCTTGTGAGTGAGTGTGTGTAAATGTGAATGGCTCTGAAAGGACGAAAAGGAGGAAGCAGGAAAACAGGAAATATTAAGTCTTCCAGTCTTAAGACACAAATATTGAGCTTTTATATATGATAATATAATACATTCTATAGATTTACATATTTTACATATTTTTTGAAAATTCTTTCTGCTTATTATTTAATATAATTAATCAGTGAGTACAAGTTTACATAAAATTCAAAAGAAAATCTATGTGAAACAGAGAGGATTATAAGAATCTATATGCATATTCTTAGCCAGCATCAAAAGCCAATAAAGATTTAGCCTAGTTCCACCTTAAATCTATACTTTTATCCTTTTTTATTTTAAACATCTAAATATATATTTTATTTATTGTTCTAACTTTAATGTAAAGGACCTCTTCTCTCTGTGTAATTGGGGCGAATTCACGTGAGCTGGGGGAAAGAGCCAAAGCATTCCATTTTGTGGAGCAGGGTCATGTTTTCGAGAAGCTCTTGTTGGCCAGCAGAATAGCAGGATATTTATTTTGTGGCCAGAACAATGTGTCCGCATGAGACGACACTTGGCGAGGCCATTTAAATAGTTTCAAAGCTGCAGTCATTAGAAGCAACAATTGCCTTTCGCCAGCTTCGTAGCAATGTCATTTACTCGAACAATTAAAAAATATATTAAAGGAGATATGGCAGCCAAGGATAACATGAGAGTTGGACAGCCAATTATTGTGGTTTATTAAATAGCAAATGGCATAGATATATAATTTAAGACATTATTTAACTAAAGAAAATATGCTGGTAGAAGAACTATACAAAATAGAACATTTATAGAGTGAAAGTAACAGTTTACAGTTTTAGAAAAACAATATAACCAATACATTATCAGTAGATCAAAGCGTTTTGGGATTATACAAATTTTTTTAGGTTGAAAATAATTTCTTTGGAACCAGAAAAGCTAAAGTAATGGGATTTTGTATTTGAAATTGTATTAATCTGTTAAGTTAAGCCCTACAACGGCCAAAAAATTAGACACACTTTTTAAACATATTACACACACACACTCAGAGTACCGGGTATCTCAATATCGGGGCCCACGCCTATGGCCCTCCATTTTTTATATTTTGTTCAAAGCAATAATCATTAAAAATTATTTTCAACACCCCACGAACAGAACTTTGACCACATCCCAAAACAAACGCAGAAACTCGCTTCAGAAAATAAAGATTTTAATATGCGCAAAATTGAGACATAAATTAAAGTCACATAATTCTCATTAAAAGGCCGTAAACGAAACGGCGCAGCGAAAGTGAACAGAACAAAGAGAGGAAGGCCAGTAATAAAGATATATGTATATAAATATCATTATACCTGAAGAAGACCCCGCTAAGACATTTGGCAGCCAGATCAAAGAGCAACGACATTTTGCCCATAATTTAATAGTTTCGAAATACGGGCTGCTTAGGCAAATCAAAATAAACCAGTCGTAACGACCACCAAATCCCACCGAAAATACACACACGCAGATGCTAATTGGCAGCGATCTTATTGGAAGAGCAAGTGGGATGGGGCGAGGACAGAGAGAGAGACAGCAGCCACCCAGGGCGTTAAGTGGGCGGCGTTTGCCAGCCAGAGGCCAGAGTGGAAGCCCCTGGTATTTTCGGTTTTTCGGAATTTTCGGTTTTTCGGTTTTTGGCCTGCGCGCGCAATTTAACTTAAAATTTATGCGCAGTGCGACGGGAAGACGCATTAAAAATGGAAAGCAAATGCTCGGCTCAATGTGTTAAACGGCACATGTGATTTAAAACTGTATTTAATGTTTTTATTATTATTTCAGATTTTTGCCCCAACGCATTTTCTTTCTTTTTTTTGTTTTTTTGTTTTTGCCATTTGTCTTCGGCGAGGCGTGGAATATTTTTGACATAAAGGAATTTGTTAATATCGCTATTTGCCTTCTGTGCCCGGCGATATATTAATGATTATGAATACATTTATTCAGCGGCACAGGAAAAAAAGGAAAACAAAATCATAAACTACACAATACACCATCGCAGATGTTTGTGCGATTGTGTTTGGCACAATACATGTGCATAAAATATTTAGCAGCGCCTCACACGAGCTTAGATTGCATAATGCATATTTTATGAATGTTTTCGTGTTGGTCCTCGCTCTGCTCCCCTCCCCCCCCCTTTCCGCTTTGTTTCTTTCTGTGCCAAGTCAGGTCGCACGAAAAAGTGTGGAAAATAAAAATAAAGTGCGCTGTGAAAAGACAGAGAGAAAGCGGGAACGGGGGGAAGCAAATTTTAAAGCCACTGCGGCAACAAAGGAGAACAAACAGCCAGCACATGCCACAACATATAGCCAACTTCCACTTCCTCTGCAACTGCAAAAATCGACGCATCGCCCACAGTGTTCAGCGTTGGAAAAGAATATTGAATTTTTGAGTTTTAGCTGAATCAAGAAACTCGCATGGTTCAAATTTAAAATTAATTTAGGCAAGAAAATAACATACAAAAAGTCCACAAACGATAGGAAGATACCTGCATCGCCTTGAAACTTTAACAATGTATCAGATAGATCAATGGAATTATATCTTTTAAAGATAAATGAAACTTGGTTCGGAATTTCAAGAAATTAGGGATTAATCAAAGACTAATATCAATCACTAAAATGCCGAACGACCATACATTTAATTTGCAATATGCAGCTACTTTTCTGCAGGCTACAAAGAAGACTCTCTTTCCGCTCGCATAAAGTTGGGAGCTTAAAAATGTAATAAAATAAAATTGGATATACATATCTGCAAGGGAATACAATCTACAATTTGTGGAAATTGGTCATCTTGTTTGTTTTCTTAAAAATAAAGAGGAGAACTTCTAAGATATCAAAGTAAAGCGTTCTTATGCATTTAAATATTAAAAGTTATACAGTTTTATGTGACAAAAGTAGACTTTAATTATAATTAACAGTTGGTTAGTTTTAAGCAAAGAAAATTAGCATTCGTTTTAAGCTTTATTTATTTATTTATTTTACCATTTTACTTACCATCCATCGTAATCTCCAGGCTATACTCCATTTCATTTATATGTTCCCTCAAAACCAGCTCTTCATTCCACTGTACTTGACTGCCATTGTTGCCGCTTGTGGGCCAGGACCTCGGATTTCCAGTTTGGGCCATGTTTGGCTTGCCGGCTACTGGCTGAGTGCACAAACACACACACACATCACGTAAGTGTGTGCGAACTGATGTCAATCCATCATTTGCCTTAACACCATGATTTGTTTATTTGACGAGCTGTATTAAGAGAAATGAAACACAATTGCCATTCGAGCTCCACTGCTGCTGATTGCCATAAATAAATGATTTTCAAATCAGACACTGGCCAGATCCTCGAAATGGATGGGTGCATGCCTAATTAGGCCCTCGATTGTGTGGATAGTTTTGATATGTTTTAATCAAGGCAAACGGGGGAGATTCTGTATTGTTCCCTATTAATATTAAATCAAAATAAAACATATGCTTAACGGTAAGTGGAAACTCTTGTCACTGACACACCTGAGCTCCTCTCTGCGGGAATTTATGGCCCCGTTTTTTTTTTTGACTAATAAAACCGAAGGAGAACAACTTCCTTTTTTAATAAGCTCATAAAGTAACAGCCACTTAAAACTTGTTGTTGCCAGCAGCAGCAACATCAATAAATGGACTCGAAAGGAGCTGCCAAATAAGCCGTGAACGAGTTCCGCCTCCGATGATGCCACATAAACGTCAGTGCCACATCATCATCATCCTCTGTGCCGTCGTCTCCAAACGCTGCCACCCCTTGACTTCGAGTGACAGTCCCTGTCTGTTTATAGAAATTAAATAACTTCAGACAAAATATGAACACAAGTCAACACTTCCATATTGAACTGAGAGAGCGACACAATGGGCCCCGGTTTCCCCTTTCTCAAGACCCCATCTCAACCCTCAAATGGGAATGCGTATAAATCCCGGGCCACATTTGCGGCCTCTTCCTCTGGCCTCTTAACACTTTCGTCGTTTGCCGCCAAGTTAGCCGAGTTGTTAGCATATTTTTAGTGTGATTTTAAAAATTTAAATTGTCGTAATCGTAAATTAATTTCATGGCACATAAAAATGCAACATGCCATGCCCAACGAAAAGAACACAACGGAACGCAGATACAATGTTTTTCTGGGCTATGTTTGTTTTCCTGTCCCCGAAACGATGCCTCGTTTTATAACGCAATATATTCAAAATACATTTCCCTTTTTTATTGTTTTTTGAGTGTGCTCAGTTGGCAATCGGCGTTTTTACAAGCTTTTCATTTGAATACGAGTGCAGCTGCGTTAATCATAATAATAGTAGCTGTGGGAAATTGTCTACAAAACAGTATATTTAAAAAGCTATTTTAATTTATTTAAAATCCAAAAAAACAACATTTAATTAAGTGAAATAATAGTGACGATGACATAAATAATAGTTATTACAAATTATTTAAATAGCTGGAGAAAATTGTTGCCTTTAAATTAAGGTGATGATCCTTCCAGATCTAGGCAAAATATACATTAAAATGACTAAAAATATAAATTAAATCAATCCGTTCTTATTATCATTTCCGTAATTAAACTAAATCCCTTTAGACAATTTTTACTATTCAGCCAATTAATTCCATGAGCCTACATATTAAAGTTTTATTATAAATTCTTAGTCCATATTAATAATGATTCCAAAGCATAATAATTCGTATTATTTTAAACACCTCTAAATGTACATGACTTAAATTTAATTGTACTTTTTAGAGGATGCATTAAAGAGTCATAAAAGCATTATATTCAACAGTATCTTAATGAGATGTGTAAATTATTTTTGCCGCTGACATTCGACTGCACAGGAATCGGGCCTGCATGCGATATATGTGTCAGCGCCTCGCAATAATTACGGGAAAACGGCGAAAATGTGTTGCAATGCATAAAGTTATATATAAATACACATCAAGTGCAATTAGGCAGGAAATGCCGGCATGTGCAATTCGGTAATTGTTTCCTCAATGTGACAAGTCGCTCCAAGGTGTGAAAAATCCCCGCCTAAAGCCTCAAAGATTCTTTGAGAATATCTATTTATTTGCCCCAGCCATCCCATCATGTATTAATGATGAATTAATGCGGTAAATGCAACTTGTAAATCTGTCACGCGTCTCAGTAAATCATCCTGCATAAGTAATGTTCAGTTTAGCCCAGAGAAGAGAGAAGACACCCAGCCAGTCATCCAGTATCGATACTCCCCTCGAACCACTTTGTCACTCGAGACACTGCAACAGATGCTGCAACAACCAGAAGTCGAGGCGGGTTGCGGAGGAGTGTGAAATTGTGTGCGTTGCTGCGGCGACTGAAGGCGGTCCGCGGCTAATCTATGACAGAAAACATGTAATCGGAGCGACCAGCCGAAAATAACTTGGTGCCGGGACCTTTGTCTTCATTTGCAGCTCTTTACTTCGCCATATTCCCAAAGGTCTGGCCCTGGCTTGGCCCTTAAGTTCCTTGGGCGGCGATCGTGCGCCCAATTAAAGTCACAATCTGCGTTTTACAACCGAGTTTAGTTGTTCGAATTAATTATGGTACACATGGAAAAAATTTGTAATTCTACTTCATTTTAATTTTTAATAAAGAGAAAAAAAACAAAAAAATTGTATATCTATACATTAACAACATTACAACTTGGTATAGAAATATCTCAATAATTAGCTAAAAAGAGTGACCAGGTTTATAAATTGTTAACTTCATTGGTGCTTTAAAAGCCGCATTTATCTACTGCATGCTTCACATTGAACTTTGGTCACACTGGTTATACAATTAATTTACAAATATCTATTTAATTAACTAAAAATAGTGACATGGCTTACAAAATATATAATTATAATCACCAAAGTCGATACAACCTCTAGAAAGGCATATTAATTAATTAAATATCAAAGATTATCATTTTTAAAATCACTAAATAGTTGTTGTTACTTTTCTCTAAAAAAATTATAAATGTACCATTCATTTTACGGAAACATTAACCAGCCATATAACCAGTTTTAATTCCGTTTATTTTTCAGTAGAAAACGAATACAATATTTAGTGCTATAAACATATTTTCTCTCTGTGCATATTCTGTGTGCTCTCATCCCCATTCGCCAGATCCCGTCTGGGGGCGGCACTTTCTTTTTATGACTGCGCTCTGCTGCCGTCGAATAAGTGAAGCGCGAACTAATTGAAATTTGTTGCGCTGACATGTTCTACAAGATCTGCTTGCAGTCGCAGATGCTGCCCTTGTCGATCGTCTCCAGCTCATTAGCCGGCTTCCCGTCGTAGTTATTGTCTAATTTTAATTAATTTATCACAAGCATAAAGTGGCGCAACTTGTGACATTTCCCCCAGCCTGGGTGCCCCCGCAACAAATCACTCACACGCCTCGGTGACCGCCTGGAAGTCCTATGGGGGAGCCACCGCCGCCTAGGCATAAATATCCACCACAGATTCTTGGCATTGCTCGGCCATCAAAATGGAATTTACGACAACTTCGGATCTGGTCTTTTATTTTGACATGCTCGACAAACAGACGAACTCGCAACAGCTCATTTGATAGCGTCATTTGGATGCCGCAACAGGTACAAGCTACAAGCTACTATATTCAACATAAAATGTATGAAATATAGGATGGGAGTGATACTAAAAACTGAACTTCCACTGATTCTTCCAGGTCTCTCGCTTGTAGACGTTCTTGTACGTCTGCACCGAGACTTGGAGCTCCGGACCGAAAGGAGTGTCGGCCTGCACATTTTCCACGGCCAGATTTCGGTTTGTCACTGCGTGAACGATGACCAGGGGCTCGTTTACCTATAGGATGTATTCTTAATTAGTTTACTAATTTAAATTATTAATTAAGATGGTATAAAACACAAAAGCTCAAGGACTAACAATAAAAAAATCGTACGTTCCCGACCATAGAATACCTGGCCCTAAAAGCATTGCATACTCTTGGCGGCAAATAAGAAGCTTGCTAAAAGATAATATCGGATTTTCTCATACATTTTTGCTAAACCATTAATCAAAATCTAAATTCTTACAAATTTAATTTAATTTTTACAAACTTACCGGAATGATTTTGCCCTCGCTCTCGTAACGCAGATCAGGTTCTTGGTGGGCACAAAAGAAGTGGGTGTGGGAAATGGGCACTCGAGCATATGGACCGCAATTCTAAGGGAAATTTAATTAATTAATTAATTAATAATTAAGTAAAAAATCAAGCACAAACCTTGTGAGAGACCACGCCCAGTGGCAGCGTCAACTCTCCATTCTTCGTAGTATAGCGAGCTGTGTTCACTGGCAGCGAGAGATTCAGCCGCTTGGGTCCGCTGAATAAATACATGGGCTCATCCACCGGATCCATGGCCTGGAGGCGAAACTTCTCGCCGTAGGTCAAACACTGCCCAGAGCGATCCTGCTCGTCGGGACTGACAATCCGGAAGCTGCTGCGCACCGTGGGACGTGGCGAGGGAGCCACCGTTAGGTCGCACATCTCATTGATGGTGGTGAACTTGCGGATCAGTCCCTCCTGAGTGATGATCACCGAAAGGGCCAGGTTCTGATCCACCAACTGCTGGCGGCAAATGTTGATTTTAACGGGACGCACTTGGACTGTAACCCCGAAGGCCACCACCTCCCGCGGCGGACCCAGCATGGTGTCCTGATAGAAGCGTTCATAGGCGGCACGGGTGGTGTCCAGGAGCGTATTGCCACCCTCTTTCATATCTTTTACGCGCATCTAACAGGGGGATAAGAAATATATAAATATAAATGTATGGAAAATATTTTTATTTTTATGGATTCCTATTACTAAAATATATCTTAGGTTTAACCATGCTCACCTCCTCTGCTGTGGCCGTCTCCAGCCAGTTTCCAACTTTAACGCCTGGCCCGTACATCTTTCACCAATGTCTTGAGTATATCTAGATAAAACGAATTATCTTTCCGACCCTTGTAACCATAGTTACCTCAACCAGGAAGCTAGTATTTGATGTGTTGTACAACTGCTGGAACATGTGTGTGATTTCCTAGTGACAGCATAGCAACTACCTACTGCTGATTTCTCCCCAAAAACAGATCAAAGATAGTTCCCTGCTTTTGAGAGCCACACACAAAGCCATCGCACCGGCAACTAACCGAGCATTAAATTTGCATGTGGCGCTTGGGTGTCGGCCTCGGCTTTGATCCTGTCAAAGAGGCGAAAATAAATTGCTCAATTATGAAATATTAACTGCACACGATGGCGGCCGAGTAGTGAGTCCCCGGCGCAAGTTAATTACTCATTTGTTGATTGTCGACTGTGGTTAATGAAGTATCCAACTAATTACATTTCGAGACAAGACCGAGAGTGCGCATGTCGTCAGCCGCTCATCGTGCTGGGGCCTCTCCAAGGAATTCCCGTTCACATTGAAAAATGCCGCTGCGGAAATTGAAAGTGCCGCTCATGGGCCGCGAGCCTATTTCCACCAGCTGCCGAGGAGTTGGTGCTGAAGCTGGAACTGACTGACAGCAATTTATTACCTTTCCCTTTGACATCTTGACATGGTGGTGTCGCTGTCCGTCCCTCCTGCGTTTCAAGTAGTTTCGTTAAGGCTCTGGAATTACTCGCATTCATCTTTTGACAGCGGAAAGTCATCGCTTTGGCGACTAATTAGATTATTAGTCAGTTCAGCCTGATGATTGCCAATAGTTCCTGGGGAGTTTCTGGTCGAAAGGGGTTGGTATAGTACGCCTGAGCTTATGGAGTCCTTGGAACGGGCTTGTTAACTAAATCGAATGGAATCACTTTAGTTCTTTTGGATTGAAACAAATTTGTTATTGATCATGTGAGATCTTTATAGAATTCATATGCTAAAACCATCTAATTGTATTCATTGTTTAACTGTGTTTTTCTTTGGAAAAATTATAATTTTACCTTTATTTTATCTTCATTTGACTAAACAATAAAATAGTAAAATACACTAAACAAAAAGCAAAAACGTAAGAATCTTAAATACGAATATCTCAATAGTTAACTAAAAAAGAGTGACCAGTTTAGAATATGTTGACTTCGGTGGTGCTTTAAAAGCTGCTTTGGTCACACTGCTTATTAGGTAGGTAGCGGAAATAGAAATTTCTTTTGAGTTATGTTGTACTGTGCTTATCACAAGATCTTAACATAATTTAATCTTTAACCTAAATCCACATCTGAACTAGGATTTTCTTGGGAAGGGTACGAACGTATAATCAGCATCAACAGTCAACACGATCTAGCCATTGAACACCTGAATCGTGAAAACGATAAAAGCTATAGCCTTAAAAGTTGACACACATACTTACTTTCCAAAATAAATCTGTGATTTATTAACATTTTAATAAAAAATCCATTTTGCTCCGCTGTAATTATATTTTTCACAAATTTTCAAACATCATTAATGAAACTCTAAAAGCTGAGTTCCTCCCATAATCAAGTTGATTAAAGTTCAAGATTTGTTCTTAAAGTCTTTTATTTGAATTTCCTTTTTATTATATATTTTTGTTGTTGTTTGTTGTTGTTTTTGCTTAAATAAACAGGAAACAATTAACTTAGCATTATATTTATACAATTAGCTTTAATTAGAAATAATAAAAAATATTGAAGCTTTTTGTTTTTGTTGTTTTTTCTCGTTTTCTCGTTTTCTTGTTTTCGTTTTATGTTCTGTTTACAGTGTGGTTTATATGTATGTATTTAGTTTACAATAATTAGTTTAAATGGTACTGTTTATTCAATTATTATTATATTATGTTCGCATGTAGTATATATATACATTCCGGCAGCGATGAGCGGACTCGACCCACAGCCAAATAATCCTGAATATATATCGCTATATAAGAAGTTGATATTTGGCGTTGTCACATTTCCACTTTTATGTTACAAGAATTTAGTTAATTCGACTACTAAATATAGATCGTTACATAATTGTAGCTTAATGCTGCGCTGCTGCTTTAGTTTATTTATTTTATTTAAATTTACCTCGTTTAATGTATAATTCCATTAATTGTTTTTACGTTCTCTCTCTCGATCGCTCTTTGCATCGTTTTAAGTTTACAATTTTCGTTAGAATTTCTGTGTTTTTTTTTTCTCATTTTTTTATGTACATAAAAACAAAAGGAACTATATATTTCAGTCTTTTTAGTGTGTGTGTGTGTGTTTAGGTGTGTTTAGGTGTGTTTGGGTGTGTGTGTATGGGTAATGTATGTATGCGTGTGTCTGTGTGTAGAATATCTATTGTTTTGTTATGCAAATAGCGTATTACATAGTTTAATTAATTTAATTGTTTTTGTTTTAGTTTTTTTGTATTTTTTGTATTTTTTCAATTATTTTTACTTCAGTTTTCAGTGTAAATATCGCTTGCTTCCCAGTTTTGTTTATATAATTAGCCCTAGTTCTTCCTTCTCTTTGTTTATTTTATGTTTTGTTTTTATTATTAAATTAATTCAAGTTATTCTCTGCTCGCTATCACTCCCTGCTCTCCTCCTCATCTCGCTTCTTTCAATGCTTTTTTACAATCTAAGTATTTTGTATAATTCATTTAAATATTTATTTTCCTTGTTTTTCTGCTTTGCATCTATGTGTATAAAATAAAAACAAATGAACGTTGTTTCTGCTTTTCTATGCTTTCATTTCGTCAGATCTATTATATATATATTTGCATGTGTTTTTGTATAGTTAAATATATATATATATTTTTAATAATATAAAGAGCGAAGGCAAATATCGAATACTTTTGTTGTTGTTTTTCGTTTTAAAATTCCATTTGCTGTAGTTGTCTGTAGTTAGTTAATGTGGCTAAAGTCCGGGCTATTGCCTAATGTCCGAGAGAATGTTTGTTGGGTGATTTTGAATGGGATTTCGTCGGGGGCTGCGCTTGGATGAACTGTTCAGGATAGTACACTCAGCAAACATATCACGTTCAGTTCTTCGTAAATGTAGGTGTAAATATATATATGGTAAATGGTAAATGGTAAGTGGTAAGTGGTACATGGTATATGGATCATTTGTCTATTGTTTTTCTGTTTCTATTGCTAATTAATTAATTATAAACGAAAATCCGTCCAGTTTCTTGTTCGTATTTGAGTTGTAATGGCGTATGGCAGATTAAGGTGAGTCTATGGAGTTGTTTTCTTTTCGTTTTTAGTTTTGCTTTCATGTATATAGTTAGAGTACATAAAATGCTTTTGCTTTTGCTTTTGCTTTTGTATATATAAAAACGATAGCAGATTGTATACGGTGTTATATTATATGATGCATCAGTTACTTAAGCTCTCAGTTCGAATTACATTATTTTCTTTTTTTTTCCCCTCTCGAAGCTTGGCTTCAACGCAAAATTAATTTAGAAAAAATGTTAAGGGGTTTCTTCTGCTCGCCTGAAACTTGAACCATTTTTTACCCTACACGATGTACAAATAAATATTACAATTAAGCATAAACGAAAAAAAGAGAAGAAATTATAAGAGAAATTATTATGTGAGTGTCTCATTATCGCTAGCTAAAAAAAAAACTCTCTCTGTGTTTTGTAATTTTGTATTGCTTTTCTTTCTGTTTTCTGTTTTCTGTAGTTCTGTGTCTGTGCTGGGTTTGGTAGGTTCTAAGTAGAAAAAAAATAACATAATTTATATATTGTATGTACGTAGTAGTTATGAGTTATATACGTTTAGTAATTGGTAGAAATTTGTATGTCTATTTTAAACGGTACTTAGGTTGGTTGGTTGTTGGCTTTTGTACTTTTTGTTATTTGCATGTAGGACTTCTTCTTCTGTTTTGTTTTGTTTTGTTTGTTTTTGCTTTAACTAACTCTCTCTCTGTCTCTCTCTTTTTTCTATTGCGGCAGTTTATTAATATTTATAAACAAACACGAAAAAAAAACTGTAGCGTAAATACTAAACGAAATACGTAAACATAAATAGGCTTAATCGAAAAACTAACCCAAGGAGGCGCCATTGAGTAATCTTTGGACAATTTCAGTGGCTTCTTGTCTCAAATAAATATTTCTTGGCTTACCATCAAGTTCCACCTTAATAGATCCATAGACTAACTCCCAGCCCTAGTTTTGCAGACATGCTTAGAGTCCAAGTCCAAATTGGGACTCCTAGCGACTCCTACCCCCTCCTTCTCTATATACACTTGCCTCCCTACCTCAGTAGAGCGACGGAGGATTGAAGGTATTATTACGCCTCGCGGCCTATGAAGCCATTGGGTGGCGGCGGCCTTGAGGTTCCGCTCGCCGGTCGCAGCCAGCTCTCCTTGAGCAGGTTGGACCTGTTCCCCGCCGCCGTGGTCGTCGTCGTGGCTCCCCCTCCAACTCCCGAGTTGGAATTCGTGGGTGACTTCTTCCTCGTTTGACTGACACTGCGACTCCGGCTGGCTGGGGGCGCCGTCTTCTGCCTGGGCCTGCTCAGCGGCATGCGCTCCATCTTGATGTGCTCCACGTGCACGTCATCCACATCGTCCTCGTCATCCTCCTCCTCGTCCGCCTCCTCCTCCTCGTCGTTCTCGTCGGAGGAGCTGCTCTGCCGGGTGTTAATGGGCGCCATCATGGGCTGATAGTTCGGATTGTGGCTGATGGTCACGCCGGCCATCTGTACGGGCGGCGGCGTGGGCTCGTTCATGGCCACATAGTTGGGATTATCGGAGGTCACACCGCCCGGATGATGCGGCTTTGGCGGGTGCATCATCTCGTAGTTGGGATTGGGACTGCTGGTGGTCAGTATGCTGGCCTGCCCATCGCTGACCATCGATGACTCGTCCAGCAGCCGGTAGTTGGGATTATCGCTGATCGCAATCGGTGTGACCGCCGTGGGCGTGTAGAAACGTGGCGTGCCCGTGTAGCTGCCGGCGGAGCCACTGCCACCGCTCTCGATCGTGCCCAGGTTGCCCATGGCCACCGGGTGGCTGGTGAGGTTGGAGTTGCTGGTGCTGGTGCTGGGCGCTTGGGAGGCGTTGCTCTTGTGGCTGGCATTGCTCCCGGTGCGCTTGTGATGATTGAACAGATGGCGATTGAGTATGTTGGCGCGATTGCGCAGCGTGTCGGCCACCACGCGCTTCAGACTGGGATATCGGCCGGTGTGGGAGCTGGCATTGGAGCTGGCCGCCGAGGCGGTCGATGGCTGCAGGGATCCACCTCCTCCGCCTCCTATCACCTCATCCGGCATGGAGCTGCTCATGATGACCGGCTGCCTGGTCTTCTTCGGCAGCAAGTGCTGCTCTCCACTCAGCTTACCTCCTCCTCCGCCGCCTCCGCTGCCACTCCTACTCGTCGGCAGCTCGGCAAAGTTGGGACTCGGGTCGTAGATCTCATATCCCCGATCGTGGTTGTCCGCATCCGGCAGGACATAAGCCGCCGCTGCATCGTCTCCTTGGGAGGCGGGCAGGTTCTGGAAGGCAGATGCCATCACCGTTTGATTGTCCGGCGTGCTGCTCGCTATGAATCCCGACTGCATGCTGAAGGGCGAGTGGGTCTGATGGTCATCTACGGTTAAGGCAATGGGACTCTCCGCGGGCTGATCCAACGAAGAGTTCTGCTTGTAGGTTTGATAGTCACCCATCCTTAGCGGGGTGGTGGCATCCTCCTGCTGCTCCGCCTCCTGCTGATCCTGATCCAAGGGGACCGCCGCAAAGGCATCTAGCTGGCTGCGCTCCTTGCGCTCCTTCTCGCGATGCGTCAGCCCCGCCTCCGAGTCGTAGAAGGAGACCTTCTTGAAGTCCGAGTCGGGACACTGCGGCTCCAAATACGCAATGATATCGAGGAAACTGGGCCTGGCCGAGGGCCGGTGGTGCCAGCAGCGCTGCATCAGCCGGTGGAGCAGGTCCGGGCAGTTCTCCGGCCTCTCCATCACCCCACCCTCGATGACGAAGCGCAGGACTTGCTCGTTGGAGAATCCCTGATATGGTTGCGCCGCCAGCGTGGCCATCTCCCAGAGAACCACACCGAAGCTGAACACATCACTGGCACTGGAGTAGACACCATCCCGCAGGCTCTCCGGCGGCATCCAGCGAACGGGCAGCAGGCCCTTGGTGCCCTTCCGGTAGTAGTCCGTTTCGTAAACATCCCGCGTCATGCCAAAGTCGCCGATCTTCACCGTCAGATCCTCGGCCACCATGCAGTTGCGGGCGGCCAGATCGCGATGCACGAACTTCTTGGCCGCCAGGTAGGCCATCCCGTCCGCTATCTCAATGGCCATCTGGTAGATCCTGCTATAGGTCGGCGGCTGCACATTGCCCGTCACTCCAATCCTGTTCAGATAGGTTATCATGGCCTCATCCCGCTCCTCGGGACGATGGGCCCGGAGATAGGACTTGAGATCGCCCTTCTTCATCAGTTCCATGACCACCAGGGCGGGCTGGCCGCGCGAACAGACGCCCAGCAGCCGGACAACGTGGTGCGTGTCGAACTCCTTCATCACGCTGGCCTCGCTCAGGAAATTGGTCCGCTCCCGGTCCGTTGCATTCTCGTTCACCGTCTTGATGGCACACGCCCGATCCACCACGCCGTTGGTGAACGACTTGATGATGCCCTCGTACACCATGCCAAAGGAGCCCTGGCCCAGCGGCGCCAGCTGGATAATGTTCTCCCGCAGCACCTCCCAGTCGTCGGGGATGTACTGCATGCTGGCATAGAACGGGTTCACCTCTGTGTTCATGTGCAGATCGTTGGGCCGGCGCTTCTTCTGCAAGTAGCGGATGTAGCCCACGAGGAAGGCGAAGGCCAGGACAATGGCAATGCCCGAAATGACAGCGATGGCGGTGTAATAGCTCTGCGGCGGCTGTGTTGGTGAAAGGAAAAGATAATAAATTGCTTTAGTATGTATTATAATTTGATTAATTTAAAAGCTAACTAAAAATTCAAAATTAAACATTAAGATTTGTATTAGCCTTAGGATGTAGCCATAGTTATCGATAGCTATAGGCTTTATCCCCTTAGCAAAGACCTTTTTAATAACAAGATGCATAGCTTTCATACATTTGTTTTGCAATATACAAGCCCTTTTTTTAGCTAGCTACAAATTTGCGCCACTCTCGCTAGCATAAAGATAAGAGCAAAAAAAAATCTAATATATTTGTTACTAGCGCCTTAAATAATTAGTACATGCTTGTAGCCGTGAAAAAAATAAATAAAAAAATAAATAAATAAAATAATATGCAATATGCTTATTAGAGATCACCAACTCACCGGCACATCAATGTAAGTATAGTTCGTAAAGACGCCATATCCGGCCAGTGAATTGGCTCGCACTCGGATGCTATATCTGCCCTCGTTGACGCCCTTGAGGGTATAACCCTCGGTGGCGCTATAATTTGCCGCGGGTATGCACATGATCTCCCCCCGCTGGTCCGGTTTCTGCAGTTGATATTCCAGCGAGTAGGTCACAATTTCGCCATTGGGATCCAGCGGTGGCAGCCAGTAGACTCGCACAGCGGGTCGGGTATTATTAACCACTTCCAGGGCCACGGAGAGATTGAGAGCCAAGTCGATGTCATCTGAAAGACATTTTATTAGTGATTATCCAGAGGAAAGTCAGAGAGAGTTTGAATGTTCTCTGTTGAGGATAATATCCTCTCTTCCTTAAGTATTATTCTGTTTTAAAAATATTATTATATGACGTAAATTGATCCCCGACTTACCCCTTTTCCTGGTCACTTTAAAGTAGGTTAGGAAGTTGCTGCAGGGCTTCTCCGTGTCATTGGCGATCTGCTCTCTACACACAACGATGTCGATGGTGTACCTTGAGAAGTGGTGTAGATTTTCGAAGGTGTAGTACGTCTGATTGATCGGCACTCGCACAAAGTTATTCTCCAGCTCAACACTATCAGCCAGATTCAGCGTTTTGTTTGAGTTAACAGCCTCATTCTTGGGGTCCTTCGTCGACCGCACATGACGTAGCAACACACTGCCGAATCGCTCATCCAAGTCGGGCTCCAAGTCGATGGCCTGTCGTCTTTGCCGGGCGGAGGGATGATCTATAGCATTGGAATCAAAGGCTGCACCACTGGCTGCAGCTCCCTTTGGCGGTGAACCCGCACCAGATCTCTCCAGACTATGCTTTCGCGGGACATAGACAAAGTTCTGCACGGTATTCTCAAACTCAATGCTTGACTGTATCCTCCTGTTGTCGTAGACAGGCTGGATGTTTCTCGTACCGGCACCCGTGGCATCGCATTTGCAGTCGCCAGAAAGTTGATCCGGCTTTACATCCTGCTTCGGTGCCTCGACCTTGGTATCACTGTCCGTTGTCTTTTTAATGGCTGCAAGATTTAAAGGGATTTAAGTATTAAAAGGATGTTTTTATAATTAAGAGCTTTAACTTACGATCTTCGCAGTAATTTCGATCCTTGGGATTGTTGGAATTGGCATTCCGTTCCGCCTTGATTAGGAAGTGTGACAGCTTGCCGCGAGGTCTAAGCGGGTAATCCCACGTCACGTGCTGTAAAGCGCAGGAAGTTGTGATTAGATTTTCATAATATTTGAATTTATTTCTAATAATTTCGTTTTTCTCGATTTTTCACGAGCTGATCGTTCTTGTTCGCCAAACCAAAGTGACCGTATATTCTTTTCTTAAAAATCGAGCTTATTTCGATGCGTTAGGACTATTATCGATAACATTATAACAACTGGTAATGTAATGTAACCGTGTAATACAAAATGAGGTGTTTATAACAAAAAAAATAATAAATAAAAATTTAACAAAAAAATAGAAGACAAAAAATTAAAAGAAAAAAAATTTAATTTAAATTAAAAAAAGGTTGTAGAAAGTTGTGTTTAGATTTTTAAAATAATTAAGATAAAAAAAAAAAAAAAAAAAAAAAAAAAAAAAAAAAAAAAAATTATAATTTTAATATTACTCACAATTTTCGAGTCGGAGATGGAGGTGAGTGCAACTTTGGTCACCGGATCTGGCATGGCTGGCCTTGTCCTAAAATGCTTCACATCACTCTGGGCATTGGTCAGCTCTGAGAAAATGGCCTTGGTGCGCACGTAGTAGGCGTACTGGGTGTAGGGCACCAGGCCGGTAAAGGAGGTAGTTCCTTTCGTGTCGGCCGAGACAAATGTCCAGGGATTGTCGCAGAGCAGCTCGTTACTCACGGTGGCATTGCCATATGGATCTATCATGTAGTAGAACTCGTAGCCGATAAAGGCGCGCGGATCCTTGAATATGATGGTGGCATTGCTGGGCCCCGTCGGCTCGCCAATGGCCACCATCGATGTATCCACCTTCAGCAGGGCCATATTAGCGGCCACAAAGGTGGCCGAGACGTTGAGGGGCAAGGTGCCACCTGTAAGATAAAGATTATAATTTTTATAAAATTAAGAAAGTAGCTTAATTATCACTCACATGATCCCCGACTTCCGTTGGAATCGGTGGCCACCTCGCTGCTGTTAAAGGACTGCGGCTTGGATGCCAGCATGGGCAGCAGCTTATTGATCGTGGTCACGCACAGCTTCTGATTGAAATGGAAGAAGACGCCGCCATTCCGTATGTACACCGTCTGGTTGGGTCCCCATATCTCCTCCAAATCGTTGTTCTCCAGCACGTACAGAGCATATTGATTCTTCTCCATCGCCGGGTTGCCGCTAATCTCGGTCAGGGACTTGAAAAACCGCAGAGAGGTCAGACCGAAGGTCAGGTGAACCTTCAAGGAGGTTTTTATGGTGCGGATCTGGCCCAGGTAGAGCTCCAGGGTTTCCATTACGTGGGCTTTAATTTATTAATTTATTTAATTTATTTTCAGTGGGCAGAGGAATATCTTTACTCACCTTCGCCCTCGCGCTTAATGCTTATGACCAGGGGATCCGTGGAACCTCCTCCAATTATGTTGCAGCCCTGGTAGACCTTGGCCCTGTCCAGGCTCTCGATAATGCCCGGGCTGCAAACCCTCTCACACCTGCCGTCCTTGCACTTGATGCACATGTGACCCTCCATGGAGTAGCCCTGCGGGCAGCGCGTGGTGCACTGGCCCTCAAAGGGAGCCAGGGGCTTGTCCCCGCTATCGAAGCGAGTGCCAATCTGGATGCATTCCTCTGCCGTAATGCAGCGCTTGTCGTACTTTAGAAGAGGAGGAAGAGGTTAGTAGGGGTTCTTAGTTATTAATTTAAGCCATCTCACCTGATACAAGTCCGGCGGACAGGTGTCCACGCAGTTGGTGTTGTTGATCGACAAATTGCGGCAGCTAATGCAGGTTTCGGTGCCACTGGTGTCGCGGGTGCAGCCCATGCAGGCCTTGTTGCAGCATGTGTGCTCGTCGATGCAGTTATTCCGGCACTCCTTGGGGCAAACTAGATCGAAATAAAGTTATTAAAATATATAAAATGGCAGAAAAGAAAGCCACCATCAATTACTCACTTGTCTGGCAATTCTTGGAGTCCCAGCAATAGCGCTTGTGATTGGCATACTCCCGACACCCATGGTTGTGTCCTGCCACGCTTAGCGCCGTGGAATCCTGACCCTCGCCGCCCACCTTCATCTCCTCCGCACATTTGGGGCAATCTTCGGCCTTGCCATTCAGCTGCAACACCACCTCCGACTGGGTGGCATTCTCGGCCATGATGTGCAGCCAGTTTATCGTCTCAACGTAGCATAGTACCGGATTCTTCTCGATCCGCACACCACCGCGTTCCAGCGATCGCAGATTGTGGAGTCCCAAATCCATTAGATCCCGATTCGAATATACAACCAAGGAGTAGCCGTCGAACTGGTTGTTGCCACGGATGATATTCAGGTTGGGAAATATCTGCGATAGCGAATGCAGCCCGCTCACACGATAGACCAGAACGTAGTCGGTGACCTCTTTCAGCAAGGGAAACGAGTGGTTTAGGTAACTGCTCACGTTGCCCATCAATGTGATGAGCAGGAAGCCCTCGATGATGGTGCACTTTTCCAGCTGCTTGAATTGCGACGGAGAGTTGCGAATATCCATTGATTTGCAAGCTTTAAGAGGGTAAAAAGAAAAGAGGGAAAAGGTGATTATTAGTTGGTGATTCTAATTGTGTATGCCCTTTATATTCTGATAGATATATATATATTTCTTAAATAAAATTTGCTTAGTGGTCTAAGGGCTGGATTCTAGCCTCACTATCAAAGTGCCCAAGCTATCTGTTCCGAAAAGATAATAACTTTCCGTAAAACAAACCGGTTTTCTACCCTCCTCTAATTTAACAGAGAGCTGTTAAGCACCGAATTGTGCTCTAAAGCGCAATCATACTCTTAAATGCCTTATATTCTTTCACTGTTTCTCTGTTTCAGCGAAATTTTAACAGTGAGGGCAGAAACCTAACCCCTAAGTCTTTTATTTTCTTAGTTCATACTCACTTGTTTCGTTGCGTGACAATCGAACAACATCGCTCGGTTGACTGACAGCTCGTCGCAATCGCGTGGATTCCACCAACGATTCCAACTTATCGGATATATCATCGTTGTTGTTGTTGTTGTTGTTGTTGTTGTTGTTGTTGTTGAGGAGTTGCTGGTGATGTTGTTGATGAGTTTGGGGATGCAACGTCTGGCCTGCAATGGCTGTGGCTGAGGTGGCATGATTGGCCAGTAAACTGAGGCTTAATAATATCCAAATCAGACTTCGATTCCAGGGATGGTAGTTTTTGTGGCTTTTACAGTGTTGCTTTTCCGTTTGATCTTCAACTTTGCGTTGAGTTTGTTGTGGTTTCTGTTGGTGTTCATGCTGATTATGATGTTGTTGTTGTTGGTTGTAATTGTTACGGCTTGAACTCAGTCTTGTTGCAGTTGCTGTTGTTGTTGTTGT
Organism: Drosophila lacteicornis; assembly: GCA_008044355.1. Taxonomy (NCBI): domain Eukaryota; kingdom Metazoa; phylum Arthropoda; class Insecta; order Diptera; family Drosophilidae; genus Drosophila; species Drosophila lacteicornis. The sequence goes on from VNKF01000563.1 coordinate 28,059, forward strand.
TGTTGTAGTTGCTGCTGCTGCCAGTGTGGCGTGCAACAGCAATAGGAATTTTGTATAATTTACAGATTTATCTTGTTGATTTGTCGTCGGCGGCGGCGGCGGCGGCACTGCTGCTAGCTCTTGTCGTCGGCGTCGCTTGTTGAAAATGCCGCAATTTAACATTAACAATAACAACGATTGCAGCGTTCGCAATATATTGTGACAATTGTTGTAGATATTATAATAATCGCGATGCCGACGATTGTTTTTCGTGGTGCCTTCATCGCTCTCATCGCTCTCGCGATGGCCGTTGCTTTTTATTTTACTCGTTTTGCCAGTTGTTGTTTCCAATTTAGAGGGTTTTGTTCGAATTCGAATTATCCATTTGGGCGACATGGCAGAGTGTTCACTGTCTTCACATCTCCCACTGCTTTCACTGCTTGCTTCAGTCGTGGTGCTGTTAGCGTAAGCACTGCTTGTCGTACAGCCAACACTGTTAATACAAGGACTGCTTGTCGTACAGCCTGCACTGTTAATACCGACACTGCTTGTCGTACAGCCGGCCCTGTTAAAACAAACACTGCTTGTGCTGTGCAAACTACATGCAGGTTGCTTCGATGCCTCAACTGCTTGCCGGCAGCAACATGTATCTAGCAACATACTTTGCCGGCACAAAACACAAATGTTGCTGGTCATTATTGTTGTTCTTGTTGTTGCTAAGACATCAGATATTGTTGTTGTTACGTTCTCGCGCTTCAACTTAGTTTTCATCATTTGCCGTTGCATATTGAACATATTCCGGTGTGTGTGTTTCTCCTTTACTTTAATTAGGTCATTTTTTTTTAGCAAAAAAAAACACCTCAAGTAATCATCTTCCGTCCCGCTCTTTTGCAAGCTGCTCGCGGAAAAACTAAAGTTTATATTTTTATAGTCGTTTGGAATGATTTTTTCTAACTTTTTTTCGCGGTTTTCACTGCAACTTTTGCAACTGTAATGAGAGAGAAAGAGAGAGAGAGCAGAGTGTTAGTTCTCGAGTAACAAGAATAGAAAACTGCAATGTAAGCCGACTTTCGAAAGCCGAAGTTTGAATATCCTTGGATTTAGACTTAATAATATTAAAAATGTGATATATAAAACATAGGAAATAAATGTATCTTAACTTATATGCGAATAAGTTGAAAAGTAACGAAGTTATTTCGTTTTATTTATTGTATTATTATTATTGAATTTTTTTATCCAATCTTTTCTATGACATATTTATGATATAGTCGTAAAATCTGAATCTGAAGTAGAATGAATACGACTATCTTGATAATTTCATCCAGATAGCTCAAGAAATGAGTGACGGACGGACACAGTGACGGACAGACGGACATGGCTAGATCGTCGCGCCTGTTGATTCTGATCAAAAAGTGATATTCTTTATCGGGTCGTAAAATCTGCTTAACTGCTTAGCAAACTTTTAATTAAAACTATAATACCCTCTACCAGGGTATGATAAACTACAATTATTAGTGACGGACGGACACGGTGACGGACAGACGGACATGGCTAGATCATCGCGGCTTTTGATGCTGATCAAAGTGATATTCTTTATCGGTTCGTAAAATCTCCTTCACTGCATTGCAAACTTTTAACTAAAACTATAATACTATTTACAAGGGTATGATAAACTACAATAATTACAGCAGCGTACGTAATTTTATGCGAGAAAGGGCGCCAAGTTCCAGGCACACGTGTCGAGCTGCTTGCTATCGTCACCGGACAAAAGATCACTCAGTTTAATACACTTGACGCTCGCTTCGTTTTCGTTAATTATTGCACCTTAAAAATATGGCTTACGTGGTGAGGCAAAGATAAAGAGCTAAGAGGAGTTGTGTGCGGAAAAGCTATCTGCTAAGCCCTTAGTATTTATTATTTATTAGGGGAAATGTTGAGTTCTTGAATGGGATTTAATCTAAATATTTGGATAGATCTCGCTTAAAGTTAGTAAAGTTTTGACAATTAAAAATTACGCTGTCTTTATGCCCTTTTATTATATTACAAAAATAAAAGGCTGAAATTACCTAATTATTGAGTCAATTTGACTAATCGCTATGATATTAAAATCAATTTAAACGGTGTCTATAAGTATGCAACGAAATATTTTAGGTTTCAAATTCATTATAATTAAGAACATTCTAGGTGCAACATTTTGTCTAAACAATTTGTTTAAGAATCTCTTTATCTTCTTAATTTAAATATTGGTTCCCTTATAACCCAATTTAAAGCTCCGTACTCAGACACACGAAAAGTGTTCCTAAGCATTGAGCCAAAACGAGAGGTCAATACTCACCCTCTCGCTCTATCGTACTGCTTAGAAACACTTTTCGCATGTCTGAGTACGGAGCTTAAAGGAAAGATCTCCCAGTTAAACTCTCCATTACTTGATTAATCTCTCAACTCAACACAATAAAATAATATAACAGTACAAAATTCAACTATGTTAACAATTCTCAATCATTTTCAAATTGGACAAATACATATAAAAACAAAAGCACAACAACAATGAACAGCTGAGAGCCGGCCTGCTACAGTGGCATCTCGGAGAGCGCAGCTTTGCCAAGTTAAGCAAAAAAAAAAAAGGAAAACAAAGCAAACAATAAAAATAAATAATTTTATGCGGCAGACAGAAGAATAGAATACCTAGAAAAACGGCTAGCATACGGAGAGTGAATGTATTTGTATGTAATGTTGTTGCTTTTGGCATTGACGTCGTTTTTTTCTTTGCTTTTTTTTTCCACAGTCCATACTCAGCGGATGAGAACCTTTTCTTTTCTAAAGTTCTTTTTTAATTTAAAATATTTATTTAATTTCTTTAATAGCTTATTTTGGTTACTATTATTAATTGATTCCTGCTTTTATCCTAAAAAAAAAAACAAATCAAAATGGTAAAAACTCGTTGCCATTGATTCATCATAGCGAGCTTGCACTGTATCTATATTTTCATGACGCGCTATGTTCGATTGACGTCGACAGCGCAGTCGCGTCAGAAAGCGGAGTAAGTAGGAGTAGTAAATAGTAAGTAGTAAGTAGTAAGGTGCGTGTGCAATTTTTTATTTTACTACGCTTGTAATTCATCAAAAGTTGCTCCCGTTTTTTAACAGGGTGGCCTGTGCTGTTTGTAATTTTCGGGGCGTAACATGGGAAAAGGAAAATGCGACTGCGTGGCAAACAAAAAAAAAAAACAAAGCGGCAAAACACAGAGAGAGAGAGAGAGCAAAACGGAGGGAGTAATAAACACCACCCACTCTGCAATGTTGTTGTTGTACAAATTTGCTGCTGCGTAGTTTTTGGAAACGTAGTAGATGTACAATACAAACAAACACACGCAATTTCTTCTTGTTTTGCACATTTTTTTTTGTAGCTCGCCGACAAAAAACAAAAAAAAAAGCGGTTTCTCTCCTCTCTATGCCGCACTGCTTGCTCTCTTTCGCACGCACACCGCCGCTCTCACTAAAATGCTGCTTGTTTATTATGCTTGATTTGTTATTGTTGTTGTTGCTTTTATTGCGCAGTAAAAATGTCGCGCTATAAATACATTAAAAAAAGAAACGACAGCAACAACATTAATAAAAATGTTCAACTAAATAATTAAAATTGTTAAGAGTCATAGAAAATAAAAAGCCCCGGCAAAAACAAAATACTACGAATAAATAAAAAATGAGCACTGCCTTTTAGCTCTCTGCCGCTCTCTTGGCTCTCCTCGGTATTCGTCCTCTCCCCGCTATAATGGCTCTCAAAGCGCGACTCTCAAACGGTGACTCTTAAACTGTTTCATTTGTGTCTGCGCTTGTGTGTGTGACCTAGATTCCTTTAACTGTTTTTTGGGTTTTTTTCCTTTTGTTTTTCTTTTTTATCGTTCAACTAACTAAAAATAAGAAGACGACAATTCCGGTGAGCAACATTTCCGGACAACACAGACTCAGCACCACATTTTCGAAAGATCTGAGGAGGCCGATATGGCAATGATAATTTTAGTGTTAAAAATATGGACAAGTGTTGGTAAATTTTACAATTAAAAATAAATAAATAAAAAATGGTGCACAGTTAAAATATGATTTAATCAAAAGTAAATAATTATTACAGAATAATGCAATACAATATAAGATACATCATACATAATAAAATAGATAGATTTATTAATTAAAATCTATTATTTTTCGACCAAAGGAAAAAAGAAGAAAAATAATTAAATGAATGCAAAAAATATACAACAAACTTTTAAACTTCAATTGTGCCATACAATAAGAAAGTTCCCACACGAAACATTTTTTAATATTATTTACTTTCTTTTTCTTTATTATTGTTTACTTCCTAGTGCTACAAGTATTGTATAATCTTTAATTTAATGCACTAGTCACTATACAGTGTTCATTAATTTTCAAAAATTGGTACCTAATATTAGATTACATTTTAAAATGATAGAAATTAAAAACTTTAATAAACTAAACTAAAAAAATGTTGTGATTAACAATTCATTGTATAATGTGTTTGTTTGCATTAACTATTTTTAAAGTGTTCCATTAACCTAGTTTTAAATTTGTGTGTGTTAGTTATTACTTTTATATTATGTGGTAGATTATTCCAGAGTAGTATAGCGTTGTAATAGAAATGCTTTTTTGAACTCTCAAGTTTGTATTTAATATTCCTTAGGTTATTTAATTATAAATTGCATTTTTTTTTTACAAAATCTAGCTGTTTTAAATTTTGGTTATTGTTCATTTTTAAGAATTTTATAATCAAATGGGAAACCATGGGAACCAATTAAAACTTACAAAATATATATATATTTCAATATTAAAAACAAATTTGCTTTGGAAATTCCTTTAACTTAGTTATTAAATAAAAACATCAAGGTAATCATTAGAAATCCCAATTATTTGTAAAATAATGTCCATGAAAATTGTTCTATCTTGAGCACCTTAAAAAGGGCTAAATTTCAAAATATTTTCTTACTTTTGCGCTTATAATAGTAACTACATATCTTGGGGCTTCATTTAAAACAAAGTTTCCCACTTTCAAAAATGGTTTGGAGCTTGGAATTAAAGTTGCTACATTGGCAAAAAAAAAAACTTAAAAAAACACGACGACGATGGCAGCGACGATTAGGGCAAGGGAAAGGGGACAGCAGGCGGAACTTGCTTGGCTTATCAGCACACTCATTTACACACATGGAAATTAACAACAGACGCTCCCGCTCCACTCCGCTCCGCTCCGGTGTCCGGACGCTGGCGAGCGTTTTATTGTTTAATTTCGTTCGGGCGCCACCGTGCACGCGCCTCGTAAAAAAAAAGTGTAAAAGTGTAAAGGTGCAATTGCCACGCCTAACTGCCATTTGCGATTGTTTTTTTTTTTTTTACATTCATTGTCGTAGTTTTGCCTCTTTTGTTTTCCCCTTTTTTGAGTGCAACGACGAATAACATCAACAAAATGGCAAAACAACTTAAGAGGTGGGAAGTACCGCTCTAACTAAAGGTACATACTGCTTGAGACAGTAATTAATATTTAAAATACAAGAAATACTTAATGTATTACAACACAGTATTATGTCGGAGTTTCTTGTCCCATTGTCAAAGTCTAAAGATCAGATAAATCGGTTTTCTCCTTCTCTGTAATTTATCAAAACGATAAAGAATAACAGAGTGCTGTTAGGCAACGAACTGTGCTGCAAAGCGCAAGCACAGGGTTGCTTTGATTCGATTCTTAGCAGAAACTTTATTTTTCCGAGAAATTTTAACTGGTAGACGAGAAAGAGAGTTAAAATGTAATGTTAACAATATTAACATTAAAATACATATCTTTCGTCTTCACAGAAACCCATTAACTGACCCATAAAATCCAATTAACGCTAAAAATGCTGAGCTGAATAGCAAAAATAATTAATGCAAGTACTTCCAAGAAATTTAAGAAATTCAATGCAACTGCAACGCACACGCGCTGCAATTTTGCATAGCTGTGTTGTTTTCCCCCCCCATATACAAGCTGACTCATTGGCGGAAAAGGGGGGAAAAACAGAGAAAAAACGATCAGACAGAAGTACCACAAAACAACGATAATAATAATAACAATACCCGACGACAATAACGACGACATTGACGCAATAACGGGCAGAAAAAGGCCCCCAGAAGACTGGTGTGCGCCTGAAGAGCTAGAGGAGTTCGAAGATTGCAGATCAGAGAAGCGGAGAATCGGAGACTCGGAGAATCGAAGAATCAGAGTCTCTGAGAGGCCGAAGCCAGCCACATTCCGATCCAAAACAAAGTTGACAGACCAGTTAAGAAGAAACAACAAACAAAAACAACGTCGATGAAGGTGGAGGGAAGGGAGGAGACCGGACCAGAGTTCGCTTATTGAAATATTTCCTATGCTCCAAATCCAAAGTCTTTTGTTTTCCGACTTTCAAAGCAGCCGTCCCGATCCGATCCGATCCGATCCGAACCGAGCCGAAGCGAAGCGAGCCGAACAGGAGGAAAACAATAAAATTATCGCATTATGATAAGCTCGGATAGAGATCAGGCCAGACTCACTGGAGATATGAGCAATCAAAAACCTGATCGAGCGCCTGAGCCAGTCAGCCGATCGAAATTCCAGCTCGATATCGATGGGCTAATGATGGTGATCAGATCATCAGGTGCCGCCGCCGAGCTCCCCATTCATAATATCTCAATCTCTCGGTCGATTTGTCACAACTTCTTTCCATTCCCCCTCCTTTAGCGCACATATTTTGTTGTATAATTTACGAAAAAGCTTTGCCTAAGCGCGAGCATTTAAATGGTTAAATAAATAAGTTAAGAGATGAGATGAGATGAGATGAGATGAGGAAGGTGTCTATTTAAGCGGAACTGTGTGGGGATGTACCGAAATTGATTACTATTTATTTAATTTATTTAAAAACTTTCCCGAGTGCAATCTTAGGTAACTTGTTAGCTATCATATTCCAAATACGCAAAGCATAATACTTAGCAGTGGAAAATATGATTATATCTTCCTGGAAAAACCTTAAGAATTAAAAAAAAAAAAGATTTTGTATTTTATAACAATACATCCTCTTTGATAGATCTGGGTTCAGCAGTTCTTTAAAATAGTTTCATTTCACAATTTGCTTCAGACATTACAGTCTGATAGGCATATGTCTAACATATTAGCCTAGACTATTCTGCTGGAACCTGTATCTGAAAGCTCCCCTGCATCACCATGACTTACAACTAAGCACCCCGATCACATGTGGCACTGGCACCTGGCACTGGCCCTGGACACCCTCTCTAATCTCGAGTTGTGCCAACTCATGCCCGGAATGTGGATCCACCAATTCGCTGTCCGCAGAAAGCGATCGACTGTCCGTCGACTAAAGGTGACTGCAGGTAACTCTCTCGAGCACTTAAATAGTTCTAGTTTTTAGTTGTTGTCTTCGAATAAATATTTCGCCAGGCCTGTGTGGGCCCTGTTGTTTTGCTTGATATGGACGTCGCCGTTGGCTTATAGTGTGCGAGGTGTGAGTTCCAGATAAGCAACGTGACGCCGCCTCACGCGAGATAAATAGCTGGGGCCAATGTGGCCCGAAAGAGATGGCCAGCGGGGCCAGTGCGAGAAAGAGATGACGGCACTCTTTATTTATTTTTTTGCCAATAAAAAATATGACATTTAAATGCGACTAACTAAAAGGGGGCAATTATCCTGATAGATGTGTGCCCATATATGTACAGTTGCTGATAATGCTATCCGCGGTGGCGGCCCAGCCCCCTAGAATGACATGTGGAACGGAGTTAGTAGGTGGTTAGTATATAGTATCTTTTTTTTCCCTTTCTGATGAAATAACCATGAATAATTTCATATAAGAAAGCTAAAACTGTATCAGAAAAGGAATGCTTTTTCTAACATTTAAATCAGAAGGTTGTAGCCCTTGAAACAATATATTTTAGAGTTAACAAATATTTATCATTTGAATTTAATAAAAACATATTTATAATTCCATCCTATAGCTCTGCGCATAAATAAGAAATATATCTTAACCAAAAAAAATAAAGTTTTTGCAGGCAATGCATTTAAAATTCCCAAGTACGAATTCAGCCAGAAACTGCTGTAAAAACTGATGAAAATATATTTACTCTTTGTTAAGAAACTATTCTAAATCGATGTTATTTTCAACTTCCATTGGTATGCATTAAACCCGGCTTTCCGTTTGCCATATTTTGAGTTCACAAACCAGAATTTGGGAAGTTCCATTCGCATTCGGGGTTTTTCGGTCGACTCACTTTGTAATCTTTGTAAACAAAAAAAGCTGCCAACCGACACTCCAGTTACCAGTTCATTATGTGGAATCGGGCCTTAGTATGCATATTGCCCATTCTACTGACTTTTTACGACAAACGATTGCCCCAAAATAATGGCCGTTAATTTCGAATGAACTCAAGTCGTAAAAGCGGCCTGTGGTATGGGTGGATTCTTTGACGGTTCTATGCCGAACTCAAGTCTACATGGGAGCTGTGTGCCAGGCGGTGTCTGTTTTTCCGGAGGCATTTTATCGTGGAAGTTTTCAGAAGCGGCGTTACTTGAAAGGGAACTGAGGGGGAGAAAAAAGGAGGGTGGAAAACCTGCGGGTAGGGTTGCTAGGTAGTTAAAAAATAAAACTCGGCATTATGGAAATGTAATTGTTTTAATTAAAAGCAAGATACATAAAAAGAAACAAGATAATAAAAAAAATAATAACCCTAAAACGTTCAATAGTTACTTTATAAGTATCTATAAAAATCCTATTTTAATATTTTATATGCATATGTGAAAGTCCTTTTGTAGTCGCCTTAAAGTGGCACTCAAAGTTAACCAGAAAACCTAACAACCACAGAAACCACCCATTAAATTTCCCCCCTTTACACACTCTGGTAAATGTGTAGCGCGGTTTGTTTGTTTGTTTGCACGTTCATTCATAAACTCGTAAAAATTCGAAAACAAACAAAACCGCCAAACCAAAAACCGAAGACCGAAAAATTCCAATAAAATTTTCATTAACACACACACAGAGTGAAAAGAAGCCGAAAATACCACGAAATAGAAAACGCAACACGACAACATTGGGAGATCCGTTTCGAAAAGCAGCGAACATAAAACGTAACGAAGCATACCCAACAACAATCATAAAAAAAAAATAAAGAAAAAACGATTCGAGGCCGAGCCCAATAGGAAAAAAAAGAGACCATTACAACAGACACCTGCGAAAATGTTTAAATAATAATGAAATGCCAGTGCGCCGCGCCGGGCCGCCCTACAAGAAATTAACTCCGATACGTGAGCATTCAAAGTAAAACGGCTTTTATACCTCAGAGTACAACACACACATTCCACATTCCATACTCACGCACACACACACAGCGAGAAACGGAGGCGGAGACGGAAATTCCACGATCATGACATACTCGTCTCTGGGCGATGACAAACTTTTATCGCCTCGACAAATGCGCTGATATAGCCACAACATAAATAATTTGTTTAACTTTTAAAAACGAGTCATGGCTACCGAGTAATGACTTTCAATGTGCCCCCAAAATGTTGTTAATATGATAAATCATAAATGGAGTAAATTTAGGCGAAACTTTATGTCATTTTGGCTTATTTAATAGGGAAATTTAGGGGGTAATAGTATGTGAAATTAGGTAAATTCATGGATAAATAAGGCATAGAGAATATACAGATAAACATGTGGGAAAACCAAATCGATTTTCTCGAAACCTGTAACTTAACTGAACAATAAGAAATAACAGAGTGCTGTTAGGCACTGAATTGTGCTGCAAAGCGCAAACACAGGATTGCATTTCACTTAAAAGAGCTGTTTTCTCTTCACTAGATGACTTTCAGAACATTTCACGACACTTTTTCGAATCGAAAAAGATTTAACAGGAAGTTCGGGTGCCGGGCCATGTTAACGCATCGATAAAACCCAATTTTCTTGGCAGAAACTTTATCTCTCCGAGAAATTTTAACAGCAAGACGAACATTTGCATTTCTTACATTTCGTCAATCATAAAATATATAAAATAATCGCTTTGATCGTTGGTTATGTCAATAATAAATACGCATATCGCAAAGCTCAGCCGATAACCAACTATTCGAGAACCTAATAAGTCACAAGCCACGCCACAAACAACAAGAACTCGTCAACTGATTAAAACCAAAAATACCGATCTTAGTGCGTGAGCCAAGTCAGCGGCGACCAATCGGAGATGGCCAGCGATAACGATAACGATAGCAGCCAGGACTGTGATTTTATGCATGTTTTCAGTCATAAAAATACACTCGATTGGGTGAGCATAATTGGTAAAATTATAAAACAAATAATCCGCGAGAAATATCAATAAAAATATTAATAATTAATAAATTGCCCATTGACTTTGTATACTTTAATAAAATAATATTTTCTGTTTCAATATTTTAGCTAAATAAACCGTATAAATCACCTATGTTCCTCTACATAATTACCAAAAGAAATATATATATACCTTTAACACGACAATCGTTTGCAATCTAGAGCCCCGGAAAATACTTTAATTCTACGGCGACCAAAATCTCGTGACTTTCACTAGCAGATAGACCCGAGACTTTGGCCATCAATCACATGGGTAGACCGGTAAAGTAGCCGGGGCCTTGTGACAATCCCAATAAGCCGTCACGTTCGAATCAAAATACATTGTTTATTGCACATTTTCCGGGCTACGCTCTTGCTCATAATGTTCTTTTTTGCCTTTTGCTTTTTATCGGAAACTTCACACACGTCATTGTCGTATCAAATGATGATTACAGGGCGATCCTTGACGTGATGTTATTATTATTATTTTTCCAGTTGCATTCACGGCTCGATTGTCGAGTGTGTTAACTACTACTGCAAACACACTCCTCGGCCTGCTGTTTGTGTGTGTATTTGTCCATAGAATTATTATTCAGGCGACTGGCAGGCATTGAATTTCACAATAACAATAACAAGATAAGGCCGAGCATTACTATAGACCGATTGTTCTACTAAAATTAATGGTACGAACCAAAGTTCATGCAAACAATTTAGCGGTTCAAATAAGATTGTGGAATTTCCAGGAACCTTCGATTGATCACTTAGAAAGCACACCTTTGCTCAACTGCTGCACTATCACTATCTCAATGGGGGGAATGATAAGACTAAAACTATTATTACATTTTAATAATTTAATTGAAGTATCATTGTGTGTACCTTTCTAGTTGGAAACTTTATTAATGAGATTGTTCTTCACCAAATGATTTCTGAAATGAAAAAGAAAATAAAGTTATTAGAATTATATATTACGAGCTTATTTTATAAATAAATATATCAACTCTTAGACTTTACTTGGCTTAACAATTTCCGTAGAAAAAATGTATACCCGGAAGTTGGTAGAGAAAAGCCCCATAATATAAATGCGAGCAATTGTTCGCCTTGGCTGATATTTACACTCATAATTTGCCACTGATCCAACAGTCAGGTGAGCTATGTTTATGGCCTGCAAGTGATATTTCCAACATTATTGCACATTGTGTGTCAATAATAACAAGAAAGAGCGCTATAGTTGAGTGCCTCGACTAAGAGACACCCGGTACTCAACAGTTATTAAACATTTTCTCATTTTCTTTATAATTAAAAATCATAAATAATATAAATAACAAAATGTAGGCTTTAAATCAGGTTTCATGATCGGAACCCGAACCGGGCTTTATAGAGCCTGAAACGATTCCTTCTCCGAGGTATACCTTTTTTTCTGTACAAGTACCGGGTATTAAAACTCGAGTTAAATGAAAAGCATTCATAGACGATCCCTTTTATTCCTCACTTCCTTGTTTGCACCGATAATGTTGATGTTGTCTATAGTAAATATTGGCATTGTACTACATGGAAGAAGTTATTTATGCCTTACTTCCTGTTTACCTAATATTATACTTTTTTATCAACCCTTTTTTTTATTATTAATCATCATCACCAGACGGGCTTCTAAGAAAACTAGTCTCTAAGTACCTAAGCTATCGGGCAGAGCATAGCCTTATTTCTGCAACAGGTGATATACAAACACTGACAAGTAATTAGAAATACGACTACAGTGATTTTCTTTGTACCAATAAAAGAGGAAACACAAAATAAAATGAGTCATTAGATAAATTCTTTAAAGGTAATTATGTTCTCAATTTTGACTGAGCTTTGTTCTTTCTAAACTTTTCTTTTAAATTTTTTAAATATTTATCCGCTATCATCTAGATCAGAGGCTAATATCTACACGTCACGTCGACATTAATTAACTTTAATTAAAATCTGTTAACGCTTGAAATGTTTAAACATGAAAACCAGTTTTGCCTTTCAATTGATTCGTGTGAAAATATATCTCGTGTTTCATAATGTTCAGTAATTAAAGCTTGGGCAATCCCGGCGCTATTCCAACTCCAATAATGATTCAATGATTAATTACTATATAGCTGAAGCAATTGGCTTTTGGTGTACACAAAGGCCTTGAGTTGGACAGTTCCGGTCAGATCACCCAGCCAGACAGCCAGCCCCCTTTTGCCAGATCCTTTCCAGTTTGCTTTTTATTTTTCTCTTTCAATATTGGCTTGCGGTTGACATGCACAGCACAGCCACAGCCACACACAACTTTAAATCCGCTTTGGTTAATACCACATTTTTGTGGTTTTGTTATTTATCAGCATGTTAAATAAACAATGGGATACATGGAAGGCAAATACAAATAGGCGTAGGCTTTAGATAGGAAATATTTATATGCTATGTAATATAAAATACTATTTATGTTCATAAAGTCTACTCATGTTCATAAAATGTATTTATGTATTTATGTTAGGATAGAACATTTTGAATTTTCTTTAAACATGCAAATGTATTAGACCTAATATTATATATTATATTTAATCTTCTGAGAAAATAAAAAATAATAAATAAATAAAAAATTAAAATTAAATAAAAAAGTAGTGTAACTATATTTTACTAATTGACGTTTTCTCAATATTTGTAGTTTTTCAATACTTTCAGACTGCCTAGAAGTGTTTTTATAAATAAATAGGAATATTTATTATAGGATAACTGTTTTACTTTTGTTTGTTTTATTATATCTTGCAGTTATTTATTTACTATATTTTTTGTATTATTTTAAAGTGCAAACTGAGCCCCAGTGTACCTAAGTACCCAAGTATTGTTGAATTGTTGAATATAATGAATGAAAACCCACAACCACTCCTAAAGCAGTAGCCACCACACACTTGCACTGCTTGCTCGCTATCTATCACTCTCATGTGTGAATGAACAACAATGACAAAGGCAAGCAGAGTGAATGAAATTTTTAGCCCGCTCAGTAATTTTTTTCCGTGTGCAATGACATTTTCAAGCGTTCGTTATTCCAAAGTGTGTGTGCGTGTGTGCCCGAGTGTGTGTGGAATGCAAGTGAGTAAACAACCATAATTGTCAGCCGCAATAACAGAAATAGCATTTCATATAAATTCCGATTTGATAAGCTTTCCTCTCTAATCTAGACAGGCACTTTCCCCTCTCTCCTTGCATTTGGGTTATATTTTTTATTTATTTATTTGTTGTTATTTTTTTTGTTGGCCAACACACGTTTTCTTTGCTTACTTTTATTATTTATGATACGTTTCCCCTGCGCCGTTGCCCAATTTCTTTTGATGGAATGGAATGCATTGCACAAGGCACCTATTTCTCGGTGCGAGTGTGTGTGAGATTGATTCGGCTTTTTAAAGTTATCAATGAATTCAACACACACACACACTCCGAGAGAGATGGGACTGGGACTGGGACTGAGGCGTGAGTAGAGTAAATTTGTACTCGTATTATTGGATTTCATTCACAGCCAAGAGACCCCAATTTGGGGTTCGGCGGGGGCTACCTGATTTCCCTCCATATGTACAGTAAAAACTTGCAGTTTAATTTGCTTGGGGGAAATGCCACATGTTCGCAGATAAAATGTGTACAAATATTTCTCAGTTTTCTGTGAATTTTTGAAATATTTTTCATAAGGTATTACTTAAATTAAAATACTCGTTAAATGTAGAATTTGATACCACTTTGAAAACTAATATAAACCTATATTTCAGCCATAAAATTTATTCTTAAATAAACATTACATTAAAATATTCAAAATTTAATCCTTAAGAGCAATTATTTTAGAATTTGAGTTTCAAATAGGAACATTTTAGGGATTTATATTAAAATTAAAGTATAATATTCATATAAACATTATATTAACTTAACAAAAAATGTTTCCTTCATAAAATATTTAAATTAAGGGTTGAATTTGAGCTTTTAGCTAAAAGAAATTTATAAATAGCTTTGGATTTGAAATCATTTTTAAATGGTGTCCAAAAGTATGCTACAAAATGTGAAAAAATATTGCCTTACTGGACCAATTTTCAGCTGATTTAAAATTATCTGTGACTCCTTGTTATTATACAACGTTTATATTATTTATACGAACGTATTTTATTAAAAATTCGACTACGAAAAGAGTTAAATCAGTTAGATCGAGGCAAGTATCACTGTATTTACCTTCTGAGGGCTGAAATCGGGCTAGATACGTGGGCTGCTACATATATTTCTGGCCTAATAATGAAAATACGAATATTTATTAAGGAAAATAGTTTTATTGTTTTTCAAAATATTCTCCATCAAGATTTACACACTTTTGCATGCGCTCAAACCAATTTTCGAAGCACTTTTTCCACTCTGATTGACACACCTCAAAAACATGGTTTTTGAATGGTTCAACAGCATCTTCTGGCGACGAAAATCGTTGACCACGCATTTTCTTCTTGATGTGAGGGAATAAAAAGAAGTCATTTGGTGCCAAGTCAGGACTGTACGGCGGATGACCCATCAATTCGACGTTTTGGCCAGTCAAAAAGGCGCTGGTTTGAGCCGATGTGTGAGAGCTCGCATTGTCATGGTGCACAATGATTCGTCTTCCCTT
>VNKF01000564.1:0-146587 GCA_008044355.1 Drosophila lacteicornis
AGCAACGTAGGACGGTCAATTCTGATTGGTACACCACCATTTGTTTGCCTGAAGTCTTCGGTGAAATTCGAAAAACGAACAAGGGAAGACGAATCATTGTGCACCATGACAATGCGAGCTCTCACACATCGGCTCAAACCAGCGCCTTTTTGACTGGCCAAAACGTCGAATTGATGGGTCATCCGCCGTACAGTCCTGACTTGGCACCAAATGACTTCTTTTTATTTCCTCACATCAAGAAGAAAATGCGTGGTCAACGATTTTCGTCGCCAGAAGTTGCTGTTGAAGCATTCAAAAACCATGTTTTTGAGGTGTGTCAATCAGAGTGGAAAAAGTGCTTCGAAAATTGGTTTGAGCGCATGCAAAAGTGAGTAAATCTTGATGGAGAATATTTTGAAAAACAATAAAACTATTTTCCTTAATAAATATTCGTATTTTCATTATTAGGCCAGAAATATATGTAGCAGCCCACGTATTAGTTAGCTTTTTATCTGTGATCATCTCCTACAGATTTATCTTACTAATTTTTAAATTCTTCCTAGAACCATTTATTTACATTCCAGCTTCTATTAATTTATTCAACTTTGTGGCAAGAGTGTGTAAAAAGCCGATAACGCAAAAAACACAAAAAACTCGCCCAAAAAACCCCACCAGCGCGAACTTTACAACTGTCCAAATGAATATTTGCGGTAGCGCTTAATTCACAAGTAAAACAACAAGCCAAGCTCATTGCAAAGAATTGTCTCCCTTTTTATTTTGTTTTTCGGTTGTTGTTCCCTCATTTTCCGCGAGCGAAAACTTTTATTGCAAACCGAACTAAAGCCCGGGGAGAAAAAATAAATAAATGGAAAGTGGACAAACACGGAAGCGAACTTTTCGGCGACGCGTGGTCAGGTTTTTAAAAAGCGGGCAAAGATCCCGAAGCGCTAGTTTAACCCGTGTTTGCATTATAGTTTGTGGCGCAATAAAAACGTCGCGGAGCGTTTCCTAATAGACTGGCCACCATCTCATTAATCTGCATATAGGAGCGAGTGTGTGTGTCGTCTCCAGGAAACAGGGGCAAGGAAGACCCGTCGTCGAAGGCTGTCAAAGTGTCCTGGCCGAGGACTGGCAGGCTCATCCGCCTGTCAACTGTCCCAGGGAACCCTTGGAGTCGCCCCTTAGAACTCGGCGACGACGGCGACGACTTGGCTTTCACTTGACTTCCCCGTTTCGACAATTTTATGTGCAATCAAATGCAAATAGAAACAGAAATGCCAGGCAGGCAGGCAGGGAAATACAAACAGAAATACTAGAACAAACTTAGAACTAAAACTGACCTCATTTGTATTCCAACGATGGCGCTGTGATGGAAAACTGTCGGCTCTTGGCAGGCTCTCCAAATTGTCGGGCAGCTTGATGGGTTCGCCATCTGTAAAACGAGTGAGAAAATGGATGTAGAGTGCACTGAAAGCGCAAGTCGGTAGCCCGACTTTTATAAATCAATTTTGCATATCTTTTTCCAGCAATTTCCCTCCCCACGCTTGCCCCACCTGTGACGCCCAACAGGTGCAACTGTCGGACATTCATAAATGCGACAAAAATGTAAATCAGTTTAGAGCCATGATTTATAGTTGGGAGAATACAAGGCGAAACAGTAAAGAGGCAAGAAATCCTATAATGTCAACATTAATAAACGAGTTTCTGCATTTATCCATTTATCACATCCCAAGATGTCCCCCTTTATTCCACATTTTCAGTTTTCAGCTTTCAGTTAGCTGGCAGAATGCGTGGCAAACTTTTTCGGTTCGGTTTTGAGTCATTGAATAATTACCCACACTTAATGGAGCTTGCAACGTAAATCGAACCAACTTTCTGTTTATTAAAATGCCACGCAACTCGCCGGCTAAATAAACTTTGCGGCCAAACTGTAATTTAGCAAAAATGTGTAATAAAAGCGGACACATCTCTATCCTCCGACTCCGACTCCGAACCCGACTCGCACATCGTCGTATATCAAAGAGCCAATAGGTTGCACTCGAAGAGCCATAAAAAGTATTTGTACACAATTTATATAAAGTGCTCGGAGCGGAGCGGACCGGAGCAGAGCGTAGCGACTTCGCTTGCCAGTTTGTCAGTAAAAGGCCGCGTAACCAAAATGTGTTGCCAAATTACAAACGCCAGACGGTGGGGCGGGTCTCCAGGAAAAGGGGTGCCAATACCCCTGCCCAGCTCAGACTGTGCGTGGGGTTGTGTGTGGTTCCTCCTCAGAGGTGGGCTTACACGAACCAGGGATCTGGCAGTGATTTCGTGATCATAACTCATTTTAAACTTAGAAAGGGATAATATATATTTATTTAAAATGTCTGTCCTAAAAGGTTTTTAATAAAAATAAATAATAATTGTATTTAATTATGATAACTTTTACAGCTTTTACAAGGAAATCCATTGACCTTAAAGTTGTATGTAGGACAGATTTTTGTAATATACTTTACTTAAAAAAGTGATAAAATTCAATCAAATAAAATATTCTGTATGAACTGTAGCTCAAATTTATGAGATTAACAAAGATATTAGAACATTTTCTAAACTCAATTCTCAGAAGGATTCAGAAATTTTTCAATAAAATCCCAGTTAGCTAGAACGCTTCAAAAATCTTAATCATTATACCTGGCTTGCATACTGCAAATCAAATGTATGGCATTTTAGCGATTATATTGATCTTTGTCTATACCCAGTTACTTAGCCATGTCTATCTGACCTTTAGGTTAAAGCACAAAGCCTTGGGTACCGGGAATCTCATAGTCCACTGTAGATTCCTTACTTAATTTAATTACAGAATTATAAATATATATTAATTTGAAATACTTTTCTACTTCTGTTTTATTTGCTAAATAAAAATAAATAAAATCAAATGCATTTGTTAAAAAGAAGTCTTTTAAGACTACATTTTTAAGCCTGACAGTATATTTATATACAAAGTTAAAAGTTCTTCATCGAAAGTAAAAAAAAAAAGTAGTAAAAAATCACGCACGCATCCCTGGCGTGGCAAGAATTTTCCAGAGCCCTCCCCAGCCACACTTTAGTCCCAATGATGACGTTGATGTAGTTACTTTTTCAGGGCGTCGTTGTAGTGGCAGTTGAAGTTGTTTATGCGATTTTTATATGGCTCACGTTTTGGCAGAGGACACACTCTCGTTCGAAGGCAGTCAGAGGACAGGGAATTGGCGACAAATTGTTTGCTTTGATCGCACTCTCCAGTTTTATGGCCAAACTAATTTGTCATCGCTGCCTTGAGCCCTGAGTCCGCCTCCACCCATTACGGGGGGCCTTCATTGAAATATGTTCAAGCGATAATTGTCAGAAATGTCGAAACAATCACAGCACCTTGCCGCCCTTTTTTCGCGACCATTTTTCCAGACAGTCTTTGCGCCTATTTATAATGCAGTTGCTGCCATTGTTGTCAAAAGTGAGAGGGGAAGGAATAACTCTGTTTGATTAATACAAATAAAAAGTTTTTTAACTGCTCTCTGCATATTTCATGGCGAAGAGCTTCAAAAACTGACGTTGCCAGCCATCATAATAGACCTGGCCAAAAGCGCCGGGGCAGGGAAGCGGAAAGAAGGCCAGCAGCCGGGGACTGCCAAAAAAAGAGAGAAGAAGGTAAACCGAAACCGCAGGTGAGGCGCGGTCCCATGTCGCCAATGTCGATGGCAACGTCAACGTGGCAGAAGTTTTTCCCTTTTTTTCCAGGGGCTTTGCATTATTTCAAGCGGAGAAGAAAAAACTTTAACAGGGGCAGCAGAGCTTCTCTCTTATAATTTTCCATCCAGCGCTTAATTGTGACAAATGCGCTTTGGTCCACAAGATTTTCTCATAATTTGGCTGAAGATTTAAGGGAGGTGGAAGCTCTGGGGAGGGATCCAACCTGGCAAATTGTAGATGGCCTCGGCCATGTCCCACGAATTGACACGGCAAATAGCACAAAAGAGTTGATATAAATAATAAATTTTCGTTTTATGAAAGCCGCCCGTCCAGGTGGACTGAGACAGAGAGCTGCCAATTTGTGCTGCCTGCCAAATTGTGGCTAATAAATATCTCACCGAAAAGTGCCAGCATGGGGGGATCGCGGATAGGAGTTTGGGTTTTCGAAAGCCCGGGTTTCCTATAAAACATACAAAAGAAAAATTGTTTTGCACTTTCGTAGAGGCCGTAGCCGCCGTCGTTGCCGTTGCCGAAAAGTCAGCGAGTGTGAAATTACTTTTGTTCAGTCACACACTCTTGCCACCACAATTAAAAGCCATTAAAGTGTCTCGGAAATAGCCGCAAAACAACTACCAAATAGACATAGAAATAGAACTCTCTTCGCCACGCAATTCTTTATCGCCAGAGTATATGGCAGAGAAACGGGGAAATAAATATCGCTAAATATGTGGAGCTTGTGAAGATAACGCATGATGACGTCTCCGCGGAGAAAAGCCAGCCGAAAGCAGAGACCAATAATAAATAGAGATAGCCCGGGTAGAAGGAGTGTGTGGCAACAAAGAAGGCCAGAACAGACGTCATGGTTAAAACAAACAGCCAGGGAATGAGGCAAAGTAAAAGTTTTTCGAGATAATAAATACAAATATGTGTTTATGTGAAATCTGGACAAGGGAGGGTCAATTAAAATGGGTAGAGAAATTCCAAAATGCGGAAATATCAACAACTAGTTCATTAGAAAATGTTTCCAAGCCATAAAAGAGAGAATGCAGCTTGAGATGAACCCTGTACCCTCTTGTTTATCTGTTATAAAATTCAAAAGCTTCTTACTGAGCGAACTCTCCATAAATGACAGATGTGCGGATGATTTATAACGTAAGCAGGCCCCAGAACAAACACACACTGCTCCTCACTCCCTCCACACGTTGCGCTTGATAAAAATCACATTTTGGCAAAGGCAAGGCAAAGTCTGTCGTTTTCCCATTTCCCACTTTCAGCACACTGCATTTTCTCCGGCTGTGTGGCATTACAAGGAAACATTTCTCATCGAGTTTTGCATATTTTTCCATGGCGAGCGGCAAGAACAGCAATTAAAAGACACATAACAGCAAATATGCATGTCAGGCGCGACGGGGCCAAACAATAATTAGCCCAAAAGCAGCAGCGGCAAAATGCAATTTCACCTCAAATGAGGAATATTTGCAAAAGGCACAGCCATAGGAAATGGCAGAGCTCAGTAGAAGTCAGTAGAACTCTGAGCACAACAGCGATTAACATAAAAATGCAACAAATGGGGGCCAAAAGGGGGAGAAGTCTGAAAGTCATAAAAGTCCTATTAATGAATGAAATCTAAACAGAAAATCCACAAAACAAAGGCCCAAAGCAAAGCGAAACTTTGCAAAAATGTTATAAATTATTTACAATTTATGGCGGGGTCAGAGAGAGGGGTCTTTGCCACAGAGGAGGAGCTGGAGAGTTTGGCGCTCACATTGTCATCGTCTTTTGTGTCTACGGGCAATGCAATTACGTGCGGATTTCATTACTTTTCGTTTGCTCGTTCCGTCTAAGGTTTTTAATGCTCTTTGTATGGTTATTATGCGATTTTATATGGCTTGGAAGGTATTATGTGTGTTGTGAGTCATGGAAATATTCGGAACCTGTTCAAAATTCGATGCCATATTAGTAAAATAAGAATAACCGTAAATAAATTTATGAATTTCACAAGAATAGTTTCAGAAAAAATATACAAATATTCGATTATTATTAAGTCAATAATTAATAGAATTATATATTTATATTTTTATTGTAAATTTTTAATATCAATGTGTTCATTTACTCTTACAATGTTTTTGCGAATCCCATTTCACCAAAACCTTCCATCAAATTGTCGAAAAAATGTGTGACCCTAATTATCATTTGATTTGCTTTAATTTGGTTAAACTAGGTGGCAACGCCGTGCAAAAGAGGAAAGCCAATTGAAGCCTAATAAGCATAACTTAATTTAAATGGGCTTTGAATCAAAAATATTCGTTTGAACTGATGCCGAAGTCACTGAAGAGGAGAATAAATATAATAGGGATACTTCCGTCCGGTATGCTTTATTATAAACTACAAATAGTGCGACATATTTGTTTACTAATAAACAGCTGATTACAAAAAAATGTGACCTAATTCTACATCAAAAATAAAAAAAAAGCATAGCATAAACAAAGTAACTGATTCAATATTGAAGTTAATCTCAATTTTTCCATTTTTGAAACAATTTCTTATTATTATAAATTATTAAAACTTGCCAGAAAATCGACTTTAAGGGAACTCAGGAAATATTAAACCTATTTTCAATTACCAAGAGAACTCCCAACTTCGTCTTTACCCCTCGCTGTAACTAGCCATTTCTTTTTAAAGGAATGACTTTCCCCCTTGGCTTTGACTTGGCATAAGTCGCGAAAGGAACGAATTTAATGCACTTCAGGTGAGGTAAACCAAAGGGCGCCTCCCTTATGTGTCTGATTTGCTGACACGAGGGCTAAAGGATAAAGGGGAAACTCTCAGTTAAGCTGCCTGCAAATTATATTAATATCGGGGCTCTTCATATCATATATTTTTTCCGGATTCACTCCATTTTTTTCGACTCGCGCGCTGCTTGCATGCAAGGTTTGTGTAAGTTTTCCCCAATTTCCTCCTTTTTCGGTTTGTTCTCTTTCGGTTTGAGTATATTAAAAATACTTTTTTCTACATAAATGCAGAGAGAGAGAGAGGTGCTGGCCAACCGAAAGCTGTAATTTATTTTAATGCCGGGTATTTATCATGATACACATACGTTTCTCAGGCAGGAAAAAAATGTTATTTCTATGTGGGAAATTTGTCGGTATTTTGTTTTTACATAAATTGTAAATTAAACATATTTAAAGTGCCATGAAATTGGCACTGACTCTAAACGTGAACCCTAAACACACATGGCCTCCGGTAATGCCGGGCAAAATGGTTCATTAAAAATACATAAAATCGGAACACAGTCCTCCGTGCTACCCCCCTGAAAACTAATATTTATCTAACAAAATTAATATGGTTTGTAAGCCAAATAGAGACATGGCGACGGGAGGATGGCAAAAACTGTTTGTCTAACCAAAAACAAACGACCGAATGTAGCACAATTTTCGGCAATGCATCCTGCCATCCAAACGGAGCACCCTTTTCGAGCGATAAGCCAAATAAATAACGCAGGACGACAAACCAGAGGTCGCCCGGCCGGCAGGCTACGTCGGATGCATTGTTCAATAAATCTATTTTGGCCTCTAATCGAAACGCACCCGCCCGGATTGCGGTGAGGTGGCAGGTGGGGAGAGTACCTGGAAAAGGCAACAAATTGCCATTGGATAGGCACAAGACCGGAAGCAGCAACAACATATTAATCCAAATTAGCATCAAAGTGATTTAATTGCTTGGAATTTCGGCGTTGCCAAACACTTTTCGACTTTTTGGCCTCCAGGGAGGACGTAGGACGAAGGACACTTGTAAACAAGCCCAAAGAGGTGTGTGTGCCTCCACCTGGCTGCATTTTGTCAACATTTGGCCATCGATCAGGTTAAAACAGGTCTCGTATACACCCCGATGCATATATAGGATCTGCTGCAATTTAAAGTCTGCTCCTTCTTCGAATTCGCAGGAGTGAAATGGGGAAATGAAGCTCTCATCCAAAGCCCTTGGCACGATTTATGTGGCTTTTAGTAATATGAGCAAATATATTACGTGACGGATCAGCAAAGGCGGACCTGGTCGGAGGACAACTAATTGAATTGCTGCCGCTGAAAAGGAACAAGCTCCGAGCTCGAAACTCGAAATTAATAGGCGCACATCAAACACAGAAAAAATAACTGACTGGCAGCTGGCAGCGAAATTAAAGGGAAACCTATAAAGGCAGGA
The DNA here is from genome assembly GCA_008044355.1 of Drosophila lacteicornis. Classification (NCBI taxonomy): domain Eukaryota; kingdom Metazoa; phylum Arthropoda; class Insecta; order Diptera; family Drosophilidae; genus Drosophila; species Drosophila lacteicornis. Next base: position 7,885 of record VNKF01000564.1, read on the forward strand.
CATTAGGACTCGGCCAAAGGGATAACAAGTGTAGCCAACTGTGTATGGGGCAGCCTTCGAGGCTTGAGCAATATTTATTGAGTACGTGATCTTCTGACCAAATCCGAATGTGAGCGAGAGTTTTGAATTTTTTATTGCCCCCCGGGATGGCCGGCACACACCATCAAAAGTGTCCTCCCTTCGTGGATATATGTATTCGAACGTAAGGATATATGTGTGTGGCCTGACAGCTGCCAACTTTTGGCTTTCTTTGGTGGCCTTTTTTTGGCATGCAAAAGGCGGACAGCAAAGTGGCTTATTAAAAATTTTGTCAACTTGCGAGTTTCCTCCAGTCACTCCTCCAGCGATTCCACTTTTTTATGACTTTTTCACACTCCCCTGGCCCGTATGCATATATATTAGCCAAAAGATGCCGGCCCCGCTCGGCTCTCGGGTTTTTCTTCAAATCATTAAAGACTTGCATGACTTATTTGGAATGGCTCTTTTATGGTATTTGATTTAGAAGCTTAGCTGAGAGACTTATAAAAAAGTTATACTAATATTTTGAGTTAATTAGGCAGATCTGTTGAGTAAACATGGTAAAGTTCTAGAAAACGTTAATATCTTAAGGGATGTGACTTCTAGAAAGGTTTCTGTGAATTTATTTTACGAGAAAAGCATTAATCTAGACTAATTTAAAGAAATAAAAGGTTTAAAATAACAATTTATCTGCTTTTACGTTCCAACTTCAATTGTAAAATTTTTTAAATATTTTATATGCTTGTCGGAGATTAGGAAAAGGCTTATTTTAAAGAAATTATTTTTTTTTTTGAGTTAATTGAACACATTTTTTTTTTAGTAAATTGCCAAAGTTTGGGAAAATGTGAATTTAATTTAAATATTCATAATTTCAAGGAACTTGACTTTATTTTTGAACCTCATAGGGTGTAAAAAGGTTTATATTGATTTATTTTACAAGAAAACCAATAATTTATGCTAATAAAAGGTTTTAAATAAGTACAAAAAATAATAATAAATATCATTAAACATTTTAAATGGTTTTCTGAGAATAAGTAGAGATTTTTCCTAAACGTTTTTACTCAAACGCTATCTTTAAATGTTATTTAGCTATAAATTATTTAAGAATTGATGTTTTTAATGAAGACAACGAACTCCTGGGTGCCACAAATACAATCCAATTGACGGCTAACAACAACAATAGCCCCGGACAGGCACACACACACACTCCCCACACCATAAACCAGCCTGCGCCGCACTTGTTGGTTTTTCACGACCCCAAAAAGTATGCTAAAAAAATCAGGCGCATAATGAAGCTGCTCATAAACGAAGTGTCTCCGTGTGCGAGAGTGTGTGCGGGTGTGTGAAATGTTTACTTGCACCCGCGAGTGCACACCACACCCACACGCCCACTCTCTCGGCTCGAAGGAGCCATTGTTCGCCATCTCGCACACATAAAAAACACTTAAAACGCCGTTAAGTTAAAATAATAAAGTTAAGCGGCCGCCGGGCAGCAACAAAATCTAATGTGACAATGGCAGCAGCTTGGGAAGCAGAGGCAGCAAAAGCAACAACAAAAAAGTTGCAACAATTGCTGACATATTTCACAATGTGCAACAAAAGCAGGGGACGACACACGTGGCAGGTGAGGGGAGGTGACAAAAAACTAAGCCAGCACAAAGGCTGAAGCACCGAAGGTACACGAGGGCATGAAGGCTGGGAATGAATGGAAAAAAGACGCCGAATGTTGGGCATATTTTGCATTGTTGCTCACACACTCACACGCACAACAAGCACACACACTCGCACGAGAATGGGACACGAGGAAAGCCTTTCCTTTGGGCCTCCTTTCGGTGGCCTTTTGTTTCAATTGTCTGTAGTTTAGGTTTTAGGCGTGCGAGCCTCGTTATAGGTAACTGTAACTGTAACTGTAGCTGGTAAGTGTTCTGTGTATGCGAGTGTGTGTGTTAACCCGGTGTCCTTTGCAAGACAATAAAGGACTGTCAACATATGCGCGAGCCACGCCACCCGTGCACGCGTCTCTGGAATGGCGTGCGAATTATTGCCCAGGAAGATATGACATTAAATTTAATGAAATGTTCAGAAAATGCTAAAATCCATGTACTCCGGTGGTGTCCAAGACTGTGTTTTTGCCAAAGTGGGGTGTAAACTTAAGCGAAAATCGAAGTCGCGGGGTAAATAAGGTTTTAAATTGAGCTGGCGGTGATTTGTTTGAGTTCTTGTACATATACTTAAAGAAAATATTAATGTAAGCATGGTAATACACCAAACCATATTTAGATATGTCCAAGAATATAGGTATAATTATAGTGAATGAATGAAAGAATGGATGATTGAAAATGTGTTTAGTGAAATGTATCTTTAAAAGAGATCTTTATAAAAGTAAAGAATATCTTAACTCATATGAATTTTATGGATACTACAACACACATATATAGGAACACCAATCTAATTATGTTTAAAGCGAGATTCTTCAAAAGATTCTCAACTAAGTTCTCTAAAAGAAACACACACACATCGATATATGAATATTATAGAGCACAACATCGATAAGAAGAAGATAAGAAACACTTGGTTAATGACACAACATGCGACACCAAAAATATAAGATTTCAGTGGCTACTTCAAGTTGGTAATTCGAATTTTAACCCAATTTTCCATTACAATATTGATTGAAGTTGAAAGAACCTTTGACTTGATATATGAGTATTTAGCGATATATTCTTAATCGTTTCTTATACAAATTTGTAACAACTTGATGTCAAGTTGCTTTTCAAGTAAAAACTACTAAAGTATAAACCAATTACTTTATAAACCCCTATTCTTCTTTTAAACAAACAATTATCTTTCGAACTTTTATCAAAATTTCATATTTAATCTTCGTAAAAAGAAGAGGCATTAACCCGACATTTTCATATATAACAGAAAATTCAAAGAGAGTTAGAAATTTAACATTAACCTTAACCGGAGGATAAGAAGGTAAGAATTTACTTCATAGTTTTGAAATTACTTTTAAGAACTTAAGAAGAGCAAGCTATAAAACTTAAGCTTTGATCTTCTAATTTTAGAAGCCTAGACTTTTATGTAGTAATTAATTAGTAATTTAACACCAACCTTTACCGAAGGATACAAAACATTCTTAGTGAGAAGTCGTAAGCTCATTTTATAAGCTAATATTAAAAACTTTAACATTGACTTTAACCTGAACCTTCATTATGTAATCTTTCCTCAATATCACTGATTCTTTCTGATCTTTTACCAACTTTAAATAACCACCAAAGTTAAGGACTTGGTACAACCTTTTTCCGATCCCTCTCACTTCTCTCGCACTTGGCCAGGGAGCCACCAGAGCGCATACTTACTGACACTGAGCGGCATGAGGGCGCTCTGCAGGTGACTGAAGATCTGCCGGTGGTGGTGATGGTGGTGGCCACCCAGGCTGGCGCCGCTGAAGTATAGGTGGTTCTGGTGCAGCGACAACTGCTGGTGATGGTGGTGGTGGTGATGATGGTGGTGCTGTTGCTGTTGCGCGAGCTGCTGCTGCTGTTGCGTCAGATGGTGATGTTGCTGCTGCTGGACCACCGAGTGCTGCTGATGGGCCATCAGTTGCTGCTGTTGCTGCTGCTGTTGGTGTTGCTGCTGATGCGACATATGTTGCTGCTGAAGGTGCTGCTGCTGCTGCGAGTGTTGCTGCTGTTGCTGCGAGTGCTGCTGCCCGTAGGCAGCATGTTGCTGCGGTATTGCCGCTGCAGTTGCTGCTGCCGTCGGCAGGGCAACAGCCGCTGCTGCTGCCGCCGCTGCAGCGGATGCTGAGGCCGCCGCCGCCGCTGCCGATGCAGTTGCAGTTGCAGTTGCCGCTGCCGCCGCCGTCGCTGTGGCCGTGGCTAGAATGTGATGATGGGTGGTGGTTGAGGATCGGTGCTGGCTCTGGACCGTATTGAGGCTGTGAATGGAGGCGTGCACCGCCGACTGATAGATAATACCGTTGTTCGACATGGCCGTCATCGACTGGTGGTGGGCATAGGCGGCCATCGTGGGCTGGACCTGGACGCCCATCGTGGGCTGCACGGCCGCAGTGGCAGCCACAGGAGCCAAAGGCAGGGATCTGTAGCCAGCCATAGCTGGTGGTTCTCTCCGATAACTGTTCACTCTTCACTGATCACTAAGTCACTTGATAAACCCGGATATATCGTTAGCTTTGCCGCCTGGAGCGTCTTTTCGCCTGGCGCTACGAGTTGGGACTGAATGGACCGCGACCGGGGCGTATTATTTCCTACAATTCGTTGGTGAAATTTGTAAGTTGAATTATTTTGTTCTCAGCCATAAATTAATGGGCGAAAGAGTAGGTTTTAGGCTTAGTTCGGGTTGATAATGTCACTCCGTGACGCTGATAAGGTCCGCCGCTTATCTGGATCTGGACAGCTTCTCCGACTCCTCAACTCGACGCGTGTGTCAACAGAGATCTCCAAGAGCGAACGCCACACAAATTGCACAAATTTCCTGGACAACTAACTTGCTAACTGGCTGGGCAAATGTTTAAATATTTATAAATGTAACTAAGCTTAATGTGGCTGTGATCGCAGGTATTACACACTGAGAAACTGAACCTTGAACCAGAGATCAACCTCTAATAAGTTGCCCAAGCTGGCTACTTCTTAAAAATATATATTTATCCGAGTTATCACCTGACAGCTGCCAGCTGAAAACTAGACTTAGATAAGAGAGCCTCAGTCTCGTGTCCAAGAATTTCGTGAATCACTAAGGCCGGGGAATATCAAAACAATTCGCTTATCTTAGGCTGCCTTATTTACACTAGGACACCAATTAACAACATCAATCAACCAATAAAATTGCTACGCACAAAATTAAAAGGCACATTAAACACATATATAAGTATATAATATTTAAATAAGTAGTAGTCCAGGTCTTAAGTACACCAATTTAAATTGACGACACAACATCGAGAGGAACAACAAACAACAAGAACGGAGGAACGGAAGGCAAACAACAAACAGAGTCGCTGGGACTTGGGTAGAGTGTAAACAAATTACATAAACAAATTGAGGCAAATGGCAAGATGCCTCCCGTTTAAATCATGTTTGCCAGATCAACCAATCCGTGGACAAATATTGAGGCAGCCATCTCCTCCGGCTTCACGTAAGCGGGAGAGCAGCGGAATTACGTCGAATGGGAACGTAACGCGATGCCTTCTGTACGGAGGCCGAGGAAAAGCCACGTCCGACACGCTTGGCCAAGGTCTGAGAACTGAAAGCTGAACGCGGAAAGCTGAAAGCTAACGGCGGAAGGACACGCTCGGCTCTGGCAACGACAGGATCCGAGCTGCCGGCTTCGGGCCGAGTTATTGCATTTGTGCCCGGATTCGTCGGTTGCCAGTAGCTTTGGGCCTAAGCAAGTGCGAGCGAGAGCCAAGAGATGATGGATGTGGCCGGGGAATGGGCAAGCTCCCCCACTACTACCACTACTTCCTCCTCGGTTATCAAGCGGGTGAGGCCTGCTTCTTGGAAGCAGAAGTAAGACGCCGAGATAGCCTTGTTTTTTGGCTAATATTCGGCCACCTTGCCGGTTCTTGAGCCCATCTTTCTGGCAGCCATAAAGTCCTACAGACATTAGCCTAATTTACCCAGAAATGCCAAAGGAGCAACTGTGTGTGGGTTGGTCGACAACACAGCACCTACACACCCGCCCACACACACAGCCGAGCCGAGCTTCTATTGCACAATACCACGGAAGTGTGTGTGTGTGTGTTTGATAATATTTAGGGGTTGTTCCCGACCATTAGAGACCTGCGCAATAGATCAAACCCCCGCCACCTAAAACTGGGAGGCTCGTCGGCTGGCTCCTCTTGGTCCTACCCCAAAAAAAGTCAGCGAAACCAAAACAATAACAAAGTCCGGGAAACAACAAAAAAAAAAGGGGGCTGACCGGAAAGGTGAGGAGCTTGCACGTGCCTGGAAAACCCTTGGACACCTTTTGGGGGCAGTCAGTCCTTGTAGTTGTGCTGGAATTTTTAATCAAAACCGAAGCGCAACTATGCAACACGGACAGCGACGCACTCATGCCACACATTCATGGCGGATATTTAATATATATTTTATAATAAATACGCACAGCCTAGTCACATATTAATAATTGGGTTATTTAGGGAAAATTCCAGGCAGGAATTTGGAGATTAACCAATATAGTTTAGGAAAATTTGGTCTGGCATTGGGTCATCTGCAAAAATTTGATAAAACATAACACGTACAGATGATTATTTAGATTAAGCCTGTTCCCCAAAATATTATTCCTACGATTATAAATCTACGATAATAACCCAAAGCTCTGTTCCGGTATTTACCAACTCAAAATGGGAGATTGAAATTCGATATTCGATAACTACCCAGCTTTATAGTTTCAACAAAAACTTTAACCAGTTTTGGATTTAGTTTCGTGGTTGGAGCCATGTGGGCAGTGTTAATTTTTAGTCTTTTCCTGATGACCACCATTGTGGTGGATGGGAAATTCAAGAGTCTTCACTGTACCGTTTATGATCCGAATTATGGAGATTTTCCCTTGTGCAGAATAAAGGCCATTAATCGGTACAGGAACTCGATCAGTGTTACCTTCAGACAGAAACAGACAGCCGAGAAGGTTATAGTAAGTAAAGCTTTAATCATATAAACTACGCATTTTTTATAGTATTTAATTTAAAGAAAACAATTTAATAACATTATTAAATAATTTTAATTATAATTAAACTCCTACAGGTTCGAATGGAAGTATTTAAAAGGGCCAATGGCTGGCGGCCATTTCTGTACAACATTTCTGGTAACCTTTGCGATTTGTTGGACAAAAACAACAACATCGTTATGGCTATTGGCTTGGCCTACCTGAGACCATATCTAGGCCCCAACGTCTCTTGCCCTTTCAAGGTGAATAATTAAAAAAAATATAATTTTTTAAAAAATCTATAAAATTAACTCAACAATTTGCAGGCAAACGACACGGTCAAGTGCGAGAATCTGGAGTTCGATTTGGATCATTTTCGTAATCGTTTTCCCATCGAGACCGGCGAATATGCATTGAGGCTGAGCTTTTACTACCGAAGAAGCTTAAAAATTTCCGTAAACGGTTCGGCGGTGTACTCCAACTACAAGGAACCTTAGCTAGAGATGCTCTCCTGAAAGTCCGGTTAATCGGGATTAATTAAAGATAATTCTTTAAATTGTATGACTTTTGATTAAAGTAAAAATATTGATATCATTCAAATAGGCCTTCGATTTGTCTTTCCAAAAAGCTACATGGTTTTAAAATAAGTTAAGTTAACATGAAGCAACAGACCCATGCCCAGTTAGGGTAATAGTTACGGTGCCGCATTCTGTGTGGCTGAGCTTGAGTAGCTGGGCCGTTCTCTGGCTGTATGTGGTAGAACGATTTAAATGATTAAGATAGAACACAATATAAACTTTTAGGCTTTGGATGTCACGCTTAAAAATGGCTTTTTAATGATTAAGGTTGCATTGAACGCATTAGCAGCTTAACGAGCTATCCCCACAGTTCTCTGAAATTTTTCCACCAGTCCTGGGTTTAGTTTTCTGAACGAAAGCCATGTGGACACTGTTCTTTTTAACGCTTTTTCTGATGACATCCATCAAGGTGGAGAGCAAGTTCAAGAGTCTTTACTGTAATGTCTACGACCAGGATATAGGAGAATTTCAGCTTTGCAGAATCAAAGCAATAAATCGTTACAAGAACTCAATAAGCGTTTACTTTCGGGCCAAACAGACCCAGGAAAATATAATGTTAGATCAAGTTGCTTTACAAGGATCTAAGGGATTCCCTTTAAACTTTATTCAAAACCGAAATAATTGAACATTGAAAAATGATTTTAAAACGGTGCACTTTATTCGAAAAAAGTCAGGCACTCTAGAGATTTCAGCGGACTCACATATAAGGTAAAAACATTTCACTCAAATGGAGATTCGATCAAAAAAACCGTTATGGCTATAAAATTGAAAACGTTAACACAACAGACCTACATGTATTATGGTGCCGCATTCCGTGCGGTAGAGTTCGAGTTGCTGAGCCGTCCGCTTAATATTAAAACTGATATTAATATATAAGCTGATAAAAACTTTTAGACCCTGGCTATCGCGCTTAAAAATGTTTATTTAACGATTAAGGTTTAATTAAACGTTGTGACTTTTTTATTGAACGCATTAGCTTATCGAGCTCTTTTTACAGTTCCCCCAAATGTCTCTATTAGCTTCGATTTAGTTTAGTTTCCATACAAAAGCCATGGGGATAGTGTTCTTTTTAACCCTATTCCTGATGGCCTCCATGAGGGTAGAGAGCAAATTCAAAAGTCTTCACTGCAACGTTTACGATCAGAATGTAGGAGAGTTTCCAATTTGCAGAATCAAAGCTGTGTCTCGCTACAGGAACACTATAAGCGTTACCTACAGATCGAAAAAGTACCTGGAGAAGATAATGGCAAGTATTGGACAGTCGAGAAAATAAATCGAGCTTTTAGTTTAATGAATTCACACCAGGTTCGACTGGAGTTATTCAAGAGGGCCAACGGCTGGCGACCCTTTCTGTACAACATTACGGTTAACGTGTGCAATTTCTTGGACAAACGCAACCACTTTTTAGCTAACCTTGCATTTTCTTACCTGGAACCGTACCTAAAACTAAACTATACTTGCCCCTTGAAGGCGAGTACATGAACTAGTCACATATTAACATGACAAATTATGTGTTTAATTCACAGATCAATGACACAATTATATGCGAAGGCTTGGAGCTGGATTTTGAAAAATTCCGTCTTCGCTTTCCCATCGACACCGGAGAATATGCCTTGAGGATGGGCTTTTACTACAAAGAAGGCGTCAAGATCTCTATAAACGGTTCAGCGGAGTACTCCAACTACAGGGAACCTTAGATCTTCTCAAGGATCCAAAGAATTATCTTAAATCTTTATTTAAAACTTTAATCAATTAGTACTTAAAAAGGATATTAAAACCTGGAAATCATCATACATTTTATTCTAAAGAAATACTTAGAGAGATTTCTGCCAATAGAGCTTATATTTTAAAAGTTTGTTCAAACAACAATTAAGTAATTATATGAGCTTTGGTCAATTTATGACTAGACCTGCAATATTCGGTTTCAGTTCATTGAATATCAGTTCAAATCTTGTTATCAAGCTAATTGTGTGTAAAATAGTATGCGCTTGAAACATTACGTATAAGATTCGATAGAAATATGATTTATGCAACTTGTATTAGCATGTGGTTTATATGTGTGTTGATTTTCGTAACATTTAGTTTCTTGGCCTTTATGTGTAAAGAACAAATTTAATTAAGAAACAAACCAACGATTATAAAAATGTTTAAAATTGATATTACCCAAAATTGCATCACTCTCCAAGCAATTTAGTCAGCCTTAAATTCGCACCTTTATTCGCTGGCCAGTTCAGTTCTGTTTTTGCTATCTAGGAGCCATGTTAGCCGCGGTCATTTTTGGACTAGTCCTGCTGTCCTCAGTGCAAGTGGAGACCAAGTTCAAGAGTCTTCACTGCACCAACTACAACAAGACCTTGGGCGAGATTTTACTATGTAAAATCAAGGCCATCAACCGATATAGGAACTCGATTAGTATTCAGTTCAGACAGAAGACAACTGTCCCTAATGTGCATGTCAGTGAATTCATAGAGTAACAAATAATATTTGAAGGATATTAAGTATCAAGTAGAAAATCTAGTCAATACTTAAACTGATGATAAGAAATATTATTTTATTTTTAATATTTATTTTATTAAACATCAAGTCAAATAACAATTTTTAACTTGATTGTTCATCTTAAAAGATGCTCTTAAGATTGTTTCTAAAAGTAAGCAAAGTTTCGCTAACTGCAAGGTACGTGAGCTGAGTACTGGATATTTCTATGGTCGGGGCACTCGACCTTATGGTTTTTCTTCGGAGATTTTCCATTAAAAATCCCTTTTTGTTCTTTATTCAATCTTCAGATGCGTCTTGAGTTCTTCAAACGAGCCAATGGCTGGCGTCCTTTTCTCTACAACATTTCCTTTAATCTGTGTGATTTCCTATCGAAGAGAAACAACATGATCATAGGCCTTGGCTACGAATATATTAAGCCCTATATACCAATCACCAATTACACGTGTCCTTTTAAGGTACAGACTTGAACAGTTTGTCATTATATTTTCTATAATTTTGATTAATTTTCTTAGAAAGGACACTTGATAAAACTTACGGATTTCGAGTTTGATATCGAAAAATTTCGCATTCGTTTCCCCATAGAAACGGGCGAGTACGCTCTGCAGATGAGCTTCATTGTGGAGAGAATTGTGACCTTGACCCTGAATGGATCTGCGGAATACCGCAACTATCGAGAGCACTAAAGTGGCAAAAGTTAATTACGATTTAAAGTTTATAATGTTTACAAAAATACCATAAGCCAGTATTTGCAATCATTATAATAATTAAATGAATATCAATAAAGTGATTAATATGTGAGCACAAATACTATGACAATTTAAAAATCAAATTTGGAACATTTTCCATTGAAGATTATAATGCTGCGACCAAGATTCACAAAACTCTAGGCATTTTATTAATCTCCAGCAAAAGACTGAAATTACAGAGAATATTAAATCAATAATTCAATGAACTCAGGCCCTAAATGTATATATTCTACCCAAAATATTATGAACAAAAATATCCCAGTATTTGTAATTACATTTTTTTAATAAAGGTATTTAAAGGGATAACAATAAAATAATTTGGTTTTCAAATGACCGAAATTGAATAACTAGAACTTTTCAAAGGTAAATTAGATATTAATCGCACTTCCTCGTTACAGACTAATGTGATTTTAACTGTTTGAACTATACCTGTTAACTCCCATTTATAATTTGGCTAAATCAGTATCCCATTACCCGCCTGTGAGCCATGTTGGCAGTTATAATTTTTAATATTTTGATTCTATCTTCGGTGGAAGGCAAATTTAAAAGTCTTCATTGTACATTATTTGACAAGGACTTTGGCGAAATAATGCTTTGCAAGCTAAAGGCCATCAATCGGTTTCGTAACTCTATATCTGTTCACTACCGACAAAATAAGCAGATCAATAATATAAACGTGAGTTTTATCCTCCAGGACTTAACAGAAATAGTTAATAAAATAAATTTAAATACCAACAGCTTCGCGTAGAAATCTTTAAACGGGCCAATGGCTGGCGACCATTTCTGTACAATTTCTCTGCGAATTTGTGCGATTTCCTTGAGAATAAAAATAACCTTATCGTGGGTATTGGTTATAATTTAGTAAAACCCTATCTCGACCGCAACTATTCTTGTCCCCTCAAGGTGAGTGAGAGCGAGGGAGTGTGATCAGAATTTCATGTCTAAAACTTTCAGGCAAATGAGACAGTTCGTTGTGATAATCTTGAGTTTGAATGGAAGCAGCTTCGCGATCGTTTTCCGGTTGAAACTGGTGAATATGCCCTTAAGTTGAGCTTTTCCAATTTGAAAAAACTTAAGTTTGCGGTTAATTTATCAATAGAATATTCCAATTACAAAGAGAATTAAATTTAAAATAATAAAAATGTATTAGTTATACATTAAATAAATTAAAGGTTACAGGAACTCCCTAAAAATTACCTATGTTATAAGAACAATTTTGAATAAAGTGGCTAGAGGGGATTTATATTTATATTTAAAATCTTTATTGCAGATGCGATTGAAGCTCTTTTTAAGAGGAACATTTTGTAAAATATTACTCTATACTTTATAATTTTTTTCACTATATGATTAAGAAACAAAATAAATCGGCTAAATTGAAACAGAATACGCAGAGGTTGATGTCACCAAACTGTAATTAAGTCGCAGCTTGATGGGCAAACACTTCGCTTGAATGGACATCCCCAAAAATGGAGGAAAATAATTTTGGGAAATGGTAAATATGGGGAATGTGTGATTAGAGTTCTAAAATGAAATGCGGCACGAATGGCCAAAGCAAATCAGGGCAGAGCAAACACGGCCTGGAACTGGGTAAAAGGCCAAAAGAAGCACAAGCCAACCAGGACTTTGACACAATAATCAAACGAAGTGTCCTTTGTGTGTGCCTGCCGCCTGCAAAGGGAAAACAAGTGAAAAGCAAGGGCTGGCTGCCTGGGAAAGTGGGCGTGGCAGCGTCAAATTAGGCACAGTGTTATCTAATTAGCCACCTACAGGAGGAGATACCTTTCGAGCTGCTAGGGGTGTGTGTGTGTATGAAGTGGTGCCAGGCGCCGGCCATCATATTTTGCAATTTAACTCACACGAAAAGATTTTCCTTTCCTTTGTTTTTTCGCCAATTTTTTTCACTCACTTCTGGCACTCGCCCTGGCTTTTTTCGTGATTTTTTTTCTATTTTTTGGACGCGCTCAAGTTTCATAACAACGGAAATGCAAAAGTTTTGTGCAAAACAAAGCGCAAACTTTTTTATTTCTCTTGGCAATTATGTGCTCAAGGAGAGAGAGACAGAGCCTGGCCGGGGCTAGGGGCTAGGAGATAGGGAAACGGACTCAAATAATGATAATGAAGCACACAAGGCTCTCGGCCGAAAAGGATTTTTGAAGAAAAATGCCCAAAAAGTTGCAAAACGAATTGTAACGCTTTTTTCTACAGTTTTGTATTCCTTCTTCTTTTTTTGGACGGGACTTGCATGCAAAAGTATCTCATAGATCCACATGTGTGTGGGGGTAATTTGTTTAATTTGCTTGCCTTTCGGGCGAAAGAAAAAAAAAAGCGGCACTGATAGAAGACCTCACCGAAAGGCAAATTTCGTGGCTTTATTTCACTCTCCTTTTATTTTGTATTTTTTTATTATTTTTATTTTGTTTGCCTGAAGGTTGGCCGCCTTTTAGCTAATGGCCATGGCGAATATGATAGGATAACAGGAAAAACAACACAGCGGCTGTCGAAAAAACTAAAGTCAAACTAAATTAAAATATTTTAAATTCGTAGCTTTTGCTTGCAAAAGTTTTATCAATAAAATGCAAGCGGGCAAAGGCGTCTGTGCTCGGAGGTTTGGAGGTTTATTTGGTCGCTTTGCTTTGGCATTTGTTTAACTGCAAATCAGATAGAGATCTCCGCCAAATGTCTGCATTCAGCACATAGTGTATGTGCCTATGGGAGTGTGCCGGCAATTGAAACATCAGCAATACTTGAGCTTTGCAATATGCGCGCCGAGGAGAACTCAACAGCTCAACGGCTCGACACCCCCACAGAACAGAACGTCGACGAGATGTTGCCGCTGGCCATAACTCGACTCGAATCTGGCTTAAAAATCACTTAGACTCTTCTCGCCTCGTTTTGGCCTGTCAGCAGAATCCCAGGCGCCAAGACGACACGACACTCATGTATCGAGTGCAATAATCAACACTGCTCTGGCTCTGGCTCTGAGGGAGCCCTCACTCGTTCGATTCTTATTCTGTGGACCTAAGCACATTGCCTGGGTCCCAGGGCGTTGCTCGCCAATCGTTTTCGAGAGTTGTCCACTTGCCTAATCTGCACTTGAATCTCGGGAGGAATGTTTGCCTGGACATTTATTACCAGCTGCCAAAATGCGTGGGCAGGGCCACGGAATAGTTGAATAGTGGCCTCAAATCTTTACTAATTGGTGGGGAATAAGTGCTTAAAAGTATACAATTTTAAGGTCACAGGGGTAGCTAAGAACAGACTGAAAAATTAAAGGTTGACTGTCTGGATTTTAAAGCTAACAATAAATAAGCCTTGACAGAGAGAGGGGAAAAATACTAGATATCGTCGAAAACAAACACCTCTCACTAAGGATCACTAAGGATCACACAGACAAAACATAAACTTGGCCGTGAGGAAGACTCTCCATTCATGTTTTGCTTTCCTCGCATATGCTCTCTGAATGCTCCGATCTTCTATTTCGGTGCCCAACCATGGTTTTTAAAAGAGGTATTAAATAAATACAAATTTATATATCTCTGAAAATATAAAACCACTGTTTTTACAATACTACCCTACTCTTCTCATACATCTTTTACAAACAGTTTAAAATACCATTTAAATATAAATTTAATTATATCAAATATTTTAATAAGCCAGATATACCGCAACCATGTACACTACTTTAGCTCTTAATAATACAAATAATGTATAGGCAAAGTCTTTAGAATAATCAAGAGCAGTAACGCCATACTGGAATCTTTGTATTTTTTTTATTTATTATTGTTTTATTTTGTATTGTTTTTTGATAAGCCTTTATGAATTAATGAACTTTTAAGCAATGTAAATATTTAAATTGTAAAAATAACATAACATGCATTAATTTAAAAAGAATTTCCAACCCCATAAAGTTTGTTAATGTAAAGAACCTGCCAGGCCCGCCCAAGCCATACAATGTTGTATAAATAAAAAATCCCCAGTAACCAAACTTAAGTTGTAACTCTCAATTGGCTCAAATTGGTATCCTTGAGAGTCCTGAGCTCTTTACGCCCAAGCGAATTGATTTGTTTTCAGCTTTTCTTCTTTTCGGAAATCATTGAGCCGGTGGCCACTTGCCGAAGCTCGTGAAAACTTGCCAATAACTTGCCAGAGTAACTTGTTACTCAGCACACACAGCGCTAATGAAGACGGTACACACATACAACACTCACCCCTCTCTGTTAGCTGGCCACCAGGGAGCGTACTAAGGAGCCCCGGCAGACATTTCGGGTGTGAAAATCAATGGGCAATAGCATTCACAGCTGAGTGCAGCCGCCGAGCCCCGGGGGGCGGCTGAAGACGCTTCCCGATTTAATTGAATAATTGTTAGGCATGCCACGTACTCGGAATTCTTGGTAAATCAGCGAAATTCCGACTCCCGAAACTAAACACAGAAATGGAAGGCAACCCAAAATCAGCCTCAAAATAGGCAACACAAAAAGGGGCCCAAGCAGAGGCGAATCTTCCGCCCCGGAGACTGCGTCAGGCTTTGTTTTCCGGTCCCGATGCAAATGCACCTGCAGCAGCGGCAGGAACACCTGCCGGATGCCGCCTATCAGTTTATGCGCCGCATTTGAAATTCGGTGCTAGGAAATCCTCGAGACTTACCGTTCCCAAGTGGCACATTCGTTTGCGCTGTTGTCGATGGTTGCTGCTGCTGCTGCTCGGACAATTTATTTGATGTTGTCGTGGCTGTCGTTGCCGCTGTGGTCGCCATTGTGGCCTCCAGCTTGCTGCTGCTGCCTCCGTTAATGGCCAGTGTGGTGGCGCTTTTGCCCAACCTCAGAATGGTGGTGGCCGTCGACGATGATGGCGCGTTGCCCGTGCCCGATGCTGTGCTGGCCGCCGCTGCCTTGAGCTTGTGCAGCGCCCCAGCCACGCCCTTTGCCGCCTTCGTGGTGCGTGTCACGCTTAGAATACTCGCCGTGGAGAGGGAGTTGCTCGCTGGCGGCGAGGTGGCCATGGAAGTGTTGGCCGTCGCCGAGCTGGCCGTGGAATTGCGAATGACCAGGATGGACTGCGACTTCTCCAAGCGCTTCAGCGTCTGCAGCACAAAGGGGGACTTGCTGTCGCAATTGCTCTCGGAACTGAGGCTCCGCGAGGCCTGTAAATATTAATTTTAAATTATTAAATTATAATTACTATCAAAGCTTAGTTGGCTTACATGTTTAAGCATAAAGGGACGCTCTACGAGCTTGGTTTGGGTGGCATTGGCCTGCTTGGAACGCTCCTGGGCCTTTAGCACGCTCTCCAGCTGGCTGGCATTGATGGGGGTTTGCAGCAGGATGGTATTGCTGCTGGCCTCCTTGTTATTGCCGCTGGCCACAATGGAAATGGTAGAGTTGCTGCTGCTACTGCTGCTGCTGCTGCTGGGATTGCTGCTGCCTTGGACAATGGTCTTCCTGGCCACAGTTGTGGTCGTGGGCAGTTGGTTAAGCGTGATGGCCGTGGACGAGTGGCCCTTCTCCTGCTGCTGTTGCTGCTCGCTGAGCAGGCTGAGTATGTCCTGCTTGTTCTGGATGATGATCTGGCCATTCTCGTTGCGGGTGCCGCGCAGCAGGATAATGTTGCTGCCGTTCGCTGGCTGATGTTGCTGCTGCTGCTGCTGCTGGTGTTGCTGCTTCTGCTTCTGCTGTTGCTGTTGCATGGCCCCGATCTTGAGCTTGGCCGCTCGCAGAGTCGTCGTTGTACTGGATTTAGCTGAGGCCTTTTTTGATTCAGCTTCATTGCTGCTTAACTTGCCGCTGCTGTGCGATCTGTTCAGGACATTTCTGGAATTAACTTGGCCTGGAAAGGGGAGGCAACAATAATAGTGCAGTTAATTACTGAAAACTTAATCTTTAGACTATAATAAATTAATAAACAACAGAGGCCTTGGAAAATCATATTTTGAAATATTCTCGATATTTTGTTGTTTTTAAAAGGGAAAGAAAGCCTTTCAAACCCAAGAAATATAAAGGTGTTTGATTTTATTTACTTCAATTCTATTTATCCCTTAAAAGGATAATTCTGGAACATTTTAGAGAATACATTTTAAGCACCTTTCAAACCTCAACTTTATTTGAATTTTTAATTAAAATAATTAAGATTTTAGCCCTTAAAAAATGCATATAATAATATATAATATCTAAAATCTTCAAGTCACTAAGAACCCCAGATCATAAATCATTCCAGCGACTTTTGTCACGTTTTGTTCTCGATTCCGAGACCAGAGTCTTGAATTGAGCAATTTACAATTTACAGTGGCCTCAAAAACGTTGACAGGCCCCATTGTATGCAGATTCAATGGAAACTTCATAAGCGCCACAAGATTTATGACTACATCTCGATCGGGCCTTTGCCATTTTGCATTAGAAGCGTCGCCTATGGCAGACCAGGGGGCGTGGCTCTATTGTTGCACTTTCCCAGGGCCCAAAAAAGTCAACAACAACAACGTCGAGCATTACGTATACGCCGCGTACGGCAAAGAGCGGTCAGTGGCTCGGACACTCTATTTTGTTGGCCCACAAAACGGGAATACGCTGGGGCTGAGGGGGTAACTAAACGCTAAATCAAGAGAAAGACGACATGTTTATGGCAGGGACGAAGGACTACTTAGCCGAGGAACCAACCCCAGCACGGAACGCAATAAAAGTGCAACAAACAAACAGCGAGTTAGCAGCCAAGAAAGGGGGAGAAAGTAATGGATGGAGGGAGGGTCTAAAGCCAAGGGAAGGGTCCCTGGTCTCTGGCCTCTGGTCCCTGGTCTCTGTCACTGTCTCTGCCCTGGCATGCGTTGCCAAATATAGACTCTCAAGGCTGAAGGCGACACGGAACGTAAAGTGCGCGCCGGAAACATTTCAAAATGTAGCCTAAACACTTGTCCGGCTCCCCTGCTTTCCTCTACAGGCCCTCCCCCTGATTTTTCCATGTGTTTCCATGTGTTTGTTTTCGCAAAAACGTGCGGGTCATAATTAGCCGTTGACGCCGCCTTCAACTGGCTGGTTTTTCGGGGAAAAGGCGGTGGGCAGAGCCGCCAGGGAGAGCGCCACATGCGACCATCTGACCCCAAGTGGACAAGTGTCTGTGCCCCCTTCCTCCAGTGTATGTGTGTGCGAAAAGGTCGCCTGCCGCCAGGCAAAATAAACCGCCTGAATCGCGGACTAGGATCGGGCCAAAGAATAGGTGGGGAGATGTATCCCTTGGCTGGCCATCCATTCGGGCGCACATACTTCATTGTAATGTATGGAGCGGAGCAGCCACAACAACAACAGCCAAAGGGATCCCGGGGATCAGGCGGCCAGTCGAGAGACGGGAGCCAGCGCTGTCCGCGTAACACATAAAACACTCTTGGCCCGGCCGGGCTGAAGCTTCGCATATTTTTGCGTTTGTCGCGGCTTTTGATGTGCAACGGCCCAGGCACTGTGGGTTTGGTTGGATTTTAAGGGGTAACATTTGACTTTAAGGCTCTAAAAATGTTGAAAATAATAATTAAAATTATTTTTTGTTTATTTTCTTTTAAAGAACTTAGATCTGTATAATTTCCAAACAGTTTTTACATTCAATTACAGCTGAAATTAATATATTAGTAGAACCAATATATATTTATATTTATTTTTATATTTTTTCAGCACCTTACTTTAACTTATTTTAGTTTTTTAAGCTTTTCTTATCTATTTTGCATTATCCTTATATCTTACCCCACTGTTCCCTACCACGTGGCTGAAAAGGTTGATGGAAGAACAGCGGCAATAAATGGGCTGGGAATACAAAAGTTTCTGTGTAGCCGGACAAATTGCAAGTCTATTGAATTTTTATTAGAAGCATAAATCAAAAGAGCGTTAGATATGCCAGCCGTGGAAGGAAGGAGTTCGATAAATATGTCAATAGATTCTGCACATAAATTGTCGCTAAAAAGGGTTAAGAAAGAGGACAAATCAAAGAGCTTTTGGTTGTTCGGGTTTAAGTAAACACATCATCACTATCACATATTTTCATCATAATCAAGAAGTTTTGTTTTTTTCAGACTGCATATCAAAGCTGAGTAAATAACTTTTGATATTGTTTATCAATAATGTTGATACTGATTCAGAGTCTAGACTAATTTTAGCATGATATTGGCTTTTTTGTTTTGTTTTCTAAGTTTATTTTTTAATTAAACGGTATTTAATTAGGAAATATTTATACTATTTATAATTATAAATAGTTATACTTTCAGTTTTGTACATGACAGCTCTATAGGTTTCCAATCTAAGAAAGGATAGCTCTAACAAACGCTAATTTTTATAAAACAGAAGTAAGAAATTATGGAAAATTTAATGATAATTTTCTATCATAGCCTTTGGAACTATTTTTACATTAGATTAAACTGAAACTGAACAAACTATTTAAAAACCCTCTAATTATAACTTAAACTTAAATCAGTGCCTTAATTTAAAATGCCTTATTTTTAACAATCGATAAAAAGGGTTTTTGGAAGCAGGGTTGCCAGACTGGTTCTCAAATCCTTAAAACAGCTGATTGTATCTATAGGAATTTCAGTCCAATAAGGTTTTCCCTTTCCAATTAAATATCTTATTACACTCCAAAGGATGAAATATCTCTTAACAATTAGGCCATACCAATTAAGTCTCAATACTACACCTCAGTCACCAATGGGTTAATGGCCCAAAGAAACCCCCAAACAACGCGCAAAACAAAACGCAACGCAAAGCGAAAACACAACAAAACAACAAAAACTAATTGGAAAACCAATATGCGAGGGAATCGAGGAACGGGAATTCGTAATCGAAGACACCTTATGCTTATCGGGCCTAGAATCGTTGGGGGAGATACCACAGATATCGGGGGGAGCAGGAGGAAAACGTAGGAGTGGGGGTTTTTTGGGGACACCACTTACTTTGGAGTTTCAGTGTGGAAGAGGCAGTAGAAGAAGAAGACAGAGACGATGAAGAGCTGGAGGATATATCGGGCACATTTTCCATGTGCACTGCTGGCGTTGCGACAATTTTTAGAAATGCACTACGACTTTTTAGCGGGTTAAATCGGGTTGGCACATTTTCAATTCGGATGCATTTCCATTTTTGCACACCAGCTCACACACACACGCTGCCCACACGCACGCACACAGCGACGGCGACGACGACACACACACAGAAATCGCAGCAGCAGCCAGCTCTCGGATATCGAAAAAAGGTAAACAAAACTTTTTCAACACCTCCGTGTGCAGCTGGCGGACGTTGTTCGTGCGATTTTCGATGCGTCCCTGCTGGCCGGTGGTTTAAATGCAATAAAAAATCAATAATATCACCGTTTCACACACGAAATTATTAAAAAAAAACCATAGCGAAAATATCTTGTGTTACTTTAAAACTGTGACTGGCCAGAGTGCTAGAGGTGGGGAAACATCGATGCCAACATCGATGTTTTCGAAACATCGCTATCACCGATGTTTGGCAGGGAACCATCGATGTTTTCCCATCTCTACAGAGCGGTGCAAAACAAAGTCTTATAAAATGTAAGTATTAATTTCGTTTCGTTATTTCCTCATAAATTATTTATAGCAAATTTAAAATTTAGGGTTTGGTTGCTGGTGGTGTTGGTTGCGAAGTGGAGGACATGGACAGATATTTGAAAAGTAAGTTATTAACCACCCAAATTGTGCTATATCTATATGCATGAATGCATTCTTTCTCGTGCAGATATGCGTACTGTTGTTTTTACATTGAATTTGTAATTTAAAAAGTTATTTTTATAGAAGCAGCAGATGAAAATGTGGAGCACGCAAAAAGGAAAGAATCGCGATGTTTCGGTAAAGCCATGCAACAACTGGAAGCACAAGAAAGCTGCTTGACCATCTTTACATGGATGACCATGTTCATCCTGATCGCCCTAAAAATGGAAAAGGCCAGCAGACAATTACAATGAATGTTTGTGTCGGGAAGGCTCCGCTTTATTACAATAACGATTCAACTAGGAAACGTTGTCTAAATAAGAAGGTAATGCGAATGATAGCCGTCGATGTCCAACCCTTCAGATGTGTTGAGGATGAGTGTTTTAAAGAGCTGATGACGGAAATGGACCCACGCCACAAGTTGCCCAGCAAATCACTCTTGCACGATGCAGTTCTTCCAAGTCAGTATGAGGAATTAAAATACAAACTGAATGTCACGGTTCTTAAAGATTGGGGAATTACAAACAAGGTGGTATGTATAGTAACCAATAACGATGCGACCATGGTAAAGGCATGTTGATTGCTTGAGTATAAGCACCTACCAACAGCGCCTATGCAATGATCAAACGAAGTCTGAAGCCAATGAGTTCATATCTCTCGTTTTGTTATCTTGCCATAATGCTCCTTTGCCATTTTCTGCAGCAGAAGTCGATATTCTGAAAGATATAGCCGCATTGCTGTCCTCTTTTGAAGACGGTACTCTTTCCGTGTCTTCCAATTCAAAAGTGTCAGTGGCTATCATCGACTGTTGTCGAAACTGTGTGCCGCCACTGTCCAACACTGGGCTCTTTGGTGTTTACCAATACAAATTGGAATCGATAAGTGGGTCATCGACAGCTGTGCTAGAGCGTTGCCACCTAGCGGAAGTTGGTTTGGGCGGGAAAGACCGTTAGATTCAAATTACTGGTTTTGATTATCTTAAGACAGATGCTATTGAAGTGAACAATTAACATTTTGGTTGAGCCCAAGTTAACTTATTTTTAATTTATTTATTTAATTACATCTCATACATGTCTTAAATGGAAGGAATCATCCATGGGTTATTATCTAGTTAAATATTCATTGATTTTTTTAAAATAATGATTTAATGCATCGCGTGTGTGACTTTAAAGTGTTTGTTTAAATAATTTTTTAATATTTTTAAGCCATTTACATTTACGATACAATACAGAATGATGGCCTTACATTTTTATTTCGAGAAATGTAGTGAAAAAAGATAATTACAAGTAGGTTTCCTAAACTTCGTCAAAGGACACATAAACAGATTTTCTGTATGCAGGTCCAATTGATTTTTAAACACTTCTTTTATGTACATTTTTCCAGAAACAAAAAGAAATAATATTGGTGCCAGGAATAACGAATCCTTTTATTATAAAATTTCCACCTCTTCGCAGTAATGATAACCCTTGCCGGCCCAAATTTTCCTGCTAAAAGCTGACTTTCGCCAAACTTTCCTTGAATTTTGCACCCCTCCCTTTCCAACTCATGCCCCACCCCCTTCACTTGCCCCGCTCCGGCGGAAGTCTCGCGCTCTATCAACGGGCGGCGACCAAGCGAACACAGAATAATTGCTGTGTGCCAGTGCCAGTCGGTGCCAGTGTGTAATCGACGACAACATCAGCTACAACAATTGCACCAACAGCAACAGCCACACATAGATAACTCGGCACTGCCTGCTGCCGCTGCTGCTGCTGCTGGGTTGTTATTTTATTGTCGCTTTTGTTGCACATTGAAAATAATACACAAAATAATTGAATTACTCGACATGTGTGAGTGTGTGCGAGGGAGAGGGACTTGCGCTCGTGTTCGCGGCTTTTATTGGGGGGCGTTCAGGGCTCCGCTGATAAGCTCTGATCATCAAGCTAAACGAGATAAGCGCTGCTCATTTGCATTCCACAGTCGAAATTCCATGGAAAGAACCACAGCAGCATCTGTGACACACAGAAAGATGTTCTTTCCCAAAATCTAATTTACATGTTCCAAGAAATCCAAATTTCTAGTACTATTCTTAATACTTACTATATTTCCAATCAAATTTGTGGATTATCATTAATTATCCCACGTTCGTATGTGACAGCCCCTTTCCAACAAAAAACACCATGTGTATGTTTTGTTTTCGTAATCGGGATTGGTATTTTTAAATTTTAAATTCTTGAAAGGTGTCTAAAAATCTTCTAATGCAATTATAAAAGCTAATCTGTATCTGTGATTTCTGATGCCACATAAATCGCTATGGTTTTGAAATCGATTGCAAAGCTCTCCAAAAGTATGCAATGAACGCCATGCTTGTTTTGTAAGGTTGAAAACTTAAACTTTTGACATTTTTATTTGAAAGTGTTCAAATTCACAAAAATATCATAATTGAAGGGGTATTATGATACTGAAGATCTCTTAGATTATACATATTAAGTTATTGATAAAGTCATTGAAAGTTGTTTATGAATTCTCAACTGTTGGGCGTTAAAATCGTGTAAATTTTAAGGAGACCCTTTTTTTCTGTTCCACGGTGTATTTGGAGTTATGTATTATTCAAATTACACAGGTTTCAAATTCTTAATTTCGATTTCTAGTTCTACAACCGTCTCTAGTAAAGTTTTTTTTGGGATTTTCTTGAATTTTTGTCAAGTGTGCGTTTTTGTCGCAACGACATGTGATAAGGAGTGTGTACGGGGAATCGGAAACGTGACTCTCGGTTGGGGCGGGCATCGGCACGTAAATTATGCTGATGACACCGGTTCCGCACCCAGGCCAGGCCAGGCTCAAGCTCGGAAAGCTCGCGGAGCAGCGACGATTGCGCTTGAAAATATTGAAGAAATACCAGCACGTTCCTACGAACTGCAGAGCAACGAGAATAACTGGCTTCGGCTCCGGCTCCGGCTGCCATTTGATCGCTGCACACACAAATATTTACAATATACCATTTAATGACATTTCGCCTTATAATAAAACAGTGAGTAAAAATGAGTATTCTGGTTTCATGCATTTTATTTGGTTAATTGGGCCTTTGAACTCTATGGCGACGCTGATGATGATGATGAAAACGACGCCAAGATAAAGTCATGCGCGAAACTTGATTTAAGACAAAGGGGGCCTCGACGTTCCTCCTCCTCTTCCTCAGCACATCCCCGCCCTGTTCCCGCATATCCGCTGTCAACGCCCCCTTGGCGGCGATAACAATTATAAAAATGCTCGAATCAAAATGCAATCGCGAATTTTTAAAGGCCATTTATGGCTTGCAAATAAGTGGGCGTTCTGCCGCCCCCACTCAATAAATGCAGGGTAGAAAAGTGTAATTACTTTTTAGGATCGCAAGGATTGCTTATCGTTTCGATAAGACACCGACATTTTCCTGTGTGTAGCTGTAGTGCCCGGGTCACCCTTTGGTTGGACAGGAAAAAATCTCTCAATGAACAGCCATTCCAGGCTTTTCCTTTCGGCCGGCGGATAGGCAACTGGTAATAAAATTGCGGCAGGAGAGAAAATGCCAATAATCGCTGTGGCAGCAACAACTGCGAAATGCAATATCGGCCGTCAGCAGCGCAGCGAGCGGCCTCTAACTGTAAATGGCCAATATTGAGCGGGAGAGCAAGAGGCCAAAACAGGAGCTCAAAGCTTGGGAGGAAGCGAGAGATCAGAGTGCCAGAGAGCGGGTGTGGGAATCCAGTGGCAGGTATGTGTAGATGTAGATGCCAACGATACGACAAGGAGAGTACAGTGGACCAAAAAGTAGAAGGTGCTTAGTTTAAATTATTTTATTTTACAAAAAATATATGTAATTGGTTTAAGTCTTAAAAAAAAAGAGGATAAAAGCTTGAGTTTAACTCTTACTATTTAAAAACTCGCTGTTTTAGGACTTGCAAATGAATCGACCCTTAAAAAAATAATTTAAACTAAATTGTCAATATTTTTATATAAATATCTGAAAGAACAAAAGACAGTTCCTACTTTACAAAAATTAAGCAGATTATTTTCCTTTGTGTAATGGCATTGCCTAACAGTAGTAGCCTAAAACCAAATATTCATTAAGTTGGAAGTGCTAGAAACTATTTGAGGTATTTACGCTTTCACGCCAATTTAATTTGCTAAATAACGCTTCCGCTCCACGGTGCCTGCATCCAAACCGAAACTCCAATTGCAGTTGTCACACACTCTCACACGTACTCGCACACACATACACATACTCCTTTATGTCAAGCCGGTTTTTTGGAAGGGGGAGGGGCCACGGCCCAGGCAACGCTCAAAATGTGGCAAAGTGGAAAAGGAAAATGTGTACTGAAAAAATGCAAGGCATGCAACAAAACAATAGCCAAGCCACAGCGACAGACAACAGCAAAGCTAGACGGCAACGCCGATCATCGAAATCCTGGTACATTATTATACGGTCAACTTGGGGAACCAGTTTTTATTGCAATTTGATTTCAAGCGGCCAAACAACACCAGAAATTACGTATCACAAAAATAAAATATATTTTTCTCGTTACTGGTGCTGCTTCTTCTTCTTCTTCATCTTCTGCGGCTAACAACAAAAACAACAGCAGTGGCTTTGTTTTTACGTCAGGCTGGGATTACACACTCACACAGAGATCTAAGCCAAACCACCAGTTTGCATGTGTGTGTGTGTGCTAGAGAGCACTTGCCCACCTGTTGTTGGTAAGTTTTAATTTGCGAAAAGCATTTCGGTGGAATCTCGAGACAGCGCCGTATGTTCTGGCAATTGTGGAAAAATCACATTTCTGGCAAAATGTAAAACAATTGAAAAGCAACAGGTAAACAAGCAGCCCCACACGCACACACACACATCAAAGCTGAGGCGGACATATGTTTGTATTGGGACTGAGTGAGTCCGCAGCTCCAACCGCAAAAGAGAAAACTATGGACGATCACCTACGCTGGAACATGACGGTCTTATGGTTATGGTACTCGCAGCTTCAAGTGCAAGTGCACTTGATGATTGATAAGTTTACAAAATTATAGTGTTGGTAATAAATAAAAGACCATTTAACAGGACAATCAACACGTCGTTTAAACATCAAGTTTAAAAATATTGATGTATTCGTTTTTAATTTAACTTCAATTTAATTGATTTAATTTCTAAACCTTCAACAAAGGGAGAAAGCCCACCAAAGAATTGCATAGGGGGAATGATTTAAGATAGGGCCAAAATTTTATTTTTCGACATTAGAATTACAGCTAAAAGTTCATTCGGTGCAGGGCACTCACCTGGCTCCTACTGGCCGAACACCTGTACCATAACTAGTTTTACATCTGTAGCCGACCAGGGCTGGTCGTCGCCACAACACCACCTGCCCCCTCCCATCCAACTGCATTCGAGAGAGCCGGAGAGCGGGTCGTCGCTCACCTGCAGCCCTGGCGCTGCAGAGCCACCGAGGAGAGCAGGCCCGTGTTTTGGTTTCAGTCTCTGGACTGCTTGGCGCGTGATCGGTAAATCGAAGTAGCGGACCGTGAAGGTGCAGAGGATATTCCACACGACGTGTTGGTGTTGTTGTTGCTGCTGCTGGGCTAACGTAATTTCGCAAAAGAGAGATAGAGAGCGGGAGAGAGCGCGCGCAAAAACTAAACGGTTGTTTTTGTAACCCGAAGAGAGGAGATCCGCCCGCGCCCGCGCCATCATCCCATCCGCCATCCTTGTCGTTCGCTCCTTGTCGTCGCTGTTGCCTCGCGTGTAACTAAAAAATAAGAAATAATATAAAACTGTGCCGTCGTCGCCGCATCAATTGCACTAATTTCTTCAATCAGCGGACAAGGCGAGCATAACGAAAAAGCAGAGTGAAACTAGCGAAAATTGTTTAACTGCCAGCAAAGTAAGTGAGCGATTAACAAAAGCCCAAGCCGCGCTTAAAAATCAGCAAAGCGATTTGCGTTTGCATTTTAAACGTTTGTTTGTCTTACACGTCATTTTCTGCAGAGTCATTAACGAAAGGCAGGTCAAGAGAGAGGGAGCGCTGAGTGGGAGGAATGGGAAATGAGATGAGGAAAATGAGACACGAGAGACACACAGAGAGATATGTATAGAGAGCGGGAGATCAAGACAGGGTCTTTGTTTAGCTGGAAATTTGTTTAATGGCACTTGAAAAAATTAAAATTACAAATCACCATTGCTCTGCTCTCTCCGTCTCAGTCTTCGCCTCATCTAATCTCCGCCAGTCAATCTTTACAATTGTTTATCTCTCTCGCGCGCTCTCCCACATGCGTGCCACTGTGTGTGTGTGTGAGTGCAAGTGAATTAAACGAAACGAAACGACTTGAAAAAGTTGGAGCTGGGCTTTTTTGTTGTGTTATTCCGTTTCTGTCTCCCGTCGCGTTCGTTTGTGTTTGGCGCCGTGGCGCTCCAGAAATAGCGGTGAATTGTGACAGCTCCTCCTCCTACTCCACCTCGTCCTCATCCTCAACCGTCGACGTCGCCGTCGTCTCCTTCCACTTGTAACGGTATGCGTGCGTGCAGAAATAGCAGGAGAAGAAACTGCGAAAGCAAAAGGAAAAGTGCTCAAAAAGCAATTACAATAACCACTGAAATTAACGTTTTATGTGTGCCAGTGTGCCCCTAATGAAATCCCGTTGTTTACTTGTGTGTTTATACGAAATTGCAACCCAAACACACCCATACCAATGCCCAAGCACTCGTACACTCGAAAAAACAGTCACGCACAAAGGCAAATCTACTGCTAAACACGCAAGGTCCGCGTGTCCGTGTCCCAGCTTCTCAGCTTCGCGGCGGCCGCTTCTGCTAATTATGAAAGTTGAACAAAATACTTGTACGAAAAAACGCCGACGGACGCTTCATTTGTTTGTTTCTGTTAGCCTTGTGCAATGCTGCTGCTGCTGGCCAAACACCTGTTGAATGCCAAAGAAAGTGTCTTGGCCAGCAAGAAAAGCAGGCTAAGAAAATGCCCATAAACACATGGCAACAGCAGCATAAAACAAAGCGTGGAAAACCACAGAGTCGGCGAAAGAGAGTGAAGTGAATGAGGTAGTGGAGGACGACAGAAAATGGCTCACAATAATTTCACAGTCGGTGCGCAGGCCCAATTGAATTTGAATTTTCAGTACAAAAAGCCTTCGTTGCCACCGCTCTTCCCCCTCCGAGCATTCTCAGGCATACTTCTCCTACGATATTTACATATTCGATGTACTTTACGACTTTGTCTAATCTCAGTCGCTGGCAATCAGTGGTAATCAGTGCTGAAAGTCTCGCTTTTTTATAGCCAACTTCTGTTTCGAGAAACTAATGAGCAAGATCATAAATTTCACTAATTATAATGGGAAGCTTTAAGAAAGGCATTTAAATTAACTCCTGTATGCAGGGTATATTTTCCACATTTCAGAGCCTGGATGGGCACGCAGTGGCTCTTTTAGCTCCCAGAGTTTTTTTTTGGCTTAAAGACTGCCTTATGGTTCTTTTTATCCAACTCCGACCTTGAAATTTGGCGCCCAACCATCCGAATCTTCAAAGTAAACAATCGAATTTATTAAAAATATATTTCCTATGCCTTTTCTCCCGCTAGTCTTCTTAGAAATTATCTAGGTAATTAAGACAAAACAAACAGACAATTTTATTGGGGGTTTTGGGGTATTAAATGTAATTTACGAACTAAATTTCTTACCAAATAATGAAACGCCCTCCAAAATCTTTTGCAAAATGTATTAAAAAAGCCCTCCGCCCCCCACCATTTCGCGCAATTTCCCTAAAGTGACGTCCATAGAGAAACAGAGAAATAGTGTCAAGTTGCTCTCGACTGCTAATATCAATTTAGACGTAGACGACGATGTACGGGCCAGATCTGGCACGCAGTCTGCATTCCAAGTGGTAATGCGGGGCCAAGTGAGGGGGCGGAATCCACAAGTCCGAGAATCACTTCCGCGACATCGCCTTATCTCGGTGGGGATGGATATATGTTCCGTTGCCGTTCGAGTCGTCGAGTCTGTGAATCTACGCATATATGTCGTAGATTCACCGACTCGACGACTCGAACGGCGTACATAAGCATATGCATATCTGCGGTTTAGTTGTCGACATTATCTTTTGTTCGTCGTTTGAAAAATGTGTGTAGAGTTGTTCGGGTAATTGCGCACAATTGCCGGAGGGACAGGGTGCCTCGGGTGGCGGTGGTGGGTTTTCTAGCAACGCTTATTTATTTTTATTTTAGCTCCGAAAGCTGGCGTTGTGCTATTTTCGAATTTTGTATTTTATAACCCGGGCTGTCGTCATCGGCGACGCTGGCCGTTTTTGGCCAATTTAGCTTTCGCTTTTGTGCGATTGCCTAACGAAAACCCCCATGGCCTCCCCCCTTCTGGCCAACTCCTAAATAAATCAAACTTAAAAAACACACACATGCGAATGATGAATAATAAAAAAAAAGCGAAAAAGAGAGCCACAAAACACAGCAAAGCTTAATTAATTTTTTGCAAGATTTTTCTTAATTATGAGACGGCACGAAATGTGAGAATTGCACGAGAGAGAGGCAGAGGGAGAACTCACAAAAGATCCGTTCGTCACATCATCATCTCAGCCCAAGGTGTGACTTTGATCCGATGTGAGCTTAGCTTACCTTACCTTAGCGACTTTGTTCTAATTTTGGTTTATGTTTTGTTTTTCGTCAGTGTTTCGTTTTTTATTTCTGAGAAACCGGTGCCCCATTGTGTCTTTGGGGACCTGAGACCTGAGAGACAATGACGTCGGCTTGAGTGCAATTTTTACACCTAAAAGAGTGCGTTTCGCAACTCATAGAGGGGTTACAAAAGTCTATGGTTGATGAGATCTTAGCAACGTAGAGAAATTATTGAAAAACTGGTCATATTTCGGCCTAAAGATTTACTTGAAGCGTGTGACTCACTTCCATAATGTAAGCTTTTGTTTATGTGGTTCTTGGCAAGTCAGCGGTTAAGTGACCTCATTTTTGATATTAAATTCAAATAGTGTAATAAATCCACTTGTAAATGTAATTTTTATTCAATTTTTTAGTGAGTAATTTTTAGTAAATTTCCTTATAGACTAAATTCTATAGAGATATATAGTAAATATTTATTAAAGTAAATTCGAGCCAAGAAGATGCTGAGAATAGGTCACTCATTTCCTTCTAATAAAGCATTCTTCATTGTTTTATAATAATTTCATTTGAATTATTCTTCCTACTACGTTGAAAGATCTTTAGGTAGAAATCGTGAGTTAATTCTCTCAAGGTTAATAAATAAGTGTCTGAAATTTCTTGGTATTTTAATTATATTTTCTACACAAAGGAAATAAGTACATACAAGCACATAAAATGGAAATAATGAGAAATATTGTTAACATTTGTTGTTATTTTAATTCCGAAATGCGCTGTATATTTCTATAAAAGTGTCTGGGTCCAAGTGCACCCATATGTCGACAGCTGATGTGTAGAGGCAACAGACAGGTTTAAGTCTGCCTGCCGGTGACGCAGATGCTGCCAGTTGGGATTGGCTTTCATGGATCCGAATCCACTCTCCTCCACTCCCCTCCCCTCCCCATCCATTCCATTCAATTCTATTCCATTCCAGTGCCGTAGTAGATTCTTTGCTGTCCCTCTCTCTGAACACGATTTGCAATTAGCCAAAAGAATACATTCAGATTCAGTTGGTTGTATAACGATAATTAGCAGCAGTACAGCGACAGCTGGAATTTGTATGCACATTATATTTATACTCGAGGGATTTCAGAGGAAAAACCCGCTGACGACTGGCAAAGTTCAATTCGCATCTCATTTATCAATTCTCTCTGATTCTGCGGACTTACAGCTCATCCGCAAACAGCTTGAAAACGGCGCCGACAACGACGATGCCTTATCAGCCAGCCAACAGCGGCGGGACGACCGGCGGCAGCAAGGCGGCCGCCAAGATGGCCCAGCTGAAGTTCTGGAACAAGCAGAACAGCAGCAAGCAGCAGCAGCAGGACAAGGACAAGGACAAGGATGCCGCCGACGCAGGCAATAACAGCAGCAACACCACCGGCAACAGCAACAACGGCGACGCCAAGGCCGAGGCGAAGAATGGCAAGCGCAACTGGCTGCACACCCCGGAGCAGCTCATCAATGGACACGCGGTGTATCTAGTCAAGGTGAGTGGTGGACGGCGGGCGGGGCAGTGGCCTGTGACGACCTCGAGCGTCGCCACATGGAGGGAATTTTTGTAGTAAAATGACCAAATGTTTGGAAAACTAG
This sequence comes from Drosophila lacteicornis, assembly GCA_008044355.1. Classification (NCBI taxonomy): domain Eukaryota; kingdom Metazoa; phylum Arthropoda; class Insecta; order Diptera; family Drosophilidae; genus Drosophila; species Drosophila lacteicornis. The sequence continues at coordinate 38,336 of VNKF01000564.1, forward strand.
AAAGATAGAGGCCTATGGGATCTATAGAGTCTATATTATAGATAATACGAGTCCTATTTTAGACCAAATGCTTAGGATTTATATTTTGTATGGCATTTTTGAGTAGGTAAGGCAGAGTTGCCCAAAGCTCTGATGCGCTAGATAGTAAATTTCTCAGACCGGCCTCTGCCGGCACACGCACAGTATGCACAGAATGTAAGCAAGGCACCAGTGCGGTCTAGTCTAAATATAGACATAGTTTTTTCTCATGCAATATTAAAGTTTAGATATAAGTTTAAATATAATTTTATCTCACATCAAGCCAGTTTGTTATATTTTTTACTAACACAAAAGCAATTCGAATTTATATCTAAGTATTGAATTTTCGTGATGTATTAACTTAAATCAAACTGTTACGCTGCAATTACGATTGCTTATACATATATAATTAAACTTACCCAATCGAATTTTGTATTATGCAAAGCTAAGAGAGAGAGGGGAATTATTAGTCAATGTTCAAATTGGTATTAACTGCATAATATGTAGTTATACATTTTTATGGCTTGCAAAAGCGCCCACCTAAAAATAATTAATTAACTAATTTGCCTACAAAATCAATGATGCTAACTTCATAAAAATGAATAGAATATAAAATAAATAAAATAATATAAACTCTATCTAATTTCTCTTCCCACTTCCAGTTCTTTGGTAACCTGAACGTGGACCAGCCCAAGGGCATTGAGGTGGTCAAGGAGGCCATTCGGAAGCTGCAGTTTGCCCAGCAGATGAAGAAGGCGGAGACGGGCACTCAGGAGAAGTTCAAGAAGCTGGAGATCACCATCAGCATCAAGGGTGTGGCCATACAGGAGCCGCGCACTCACAAGATCCTGCACCAGTTTCCGCTGTACAACATCTCGTATTGTGCGGACGAGAAGGGTGTGAAGAAGTTCTTTAGTTTCATTGCCAAATCGGTGAAGTCGAGCGATACGATGGCGACAAATGGCCATGCGAACGGAAGCGGCGATGGCAGTGCCAAAGCGGAGGAGACCCACGAGTGCTTTGTCTTCATATCGAACAAGTTGGCCTCGGATATCACACTGACCATTGGTCAGGCCTTTGATTTGGCCTATAGGTAAGAAAGAAATCTTTTAAAACATAGAAAAGAGACTTGAATAGCCTGAAATACTTCCAGAAAATACATGGACAGCACTGAGAAAACGAATCTGAGCAAGGCGCAGCAGCAGATCAATCATCTGCAGCAAACGGTTGCCGCCTACAAGGAGCGACTGCGCGAGATTTCCGCCAAATTGCCAAAGGCCGATCTAGATGCCCTGCTCTTCAATATGGGCATCAAGGACATCCTGGAGGCGCCCAGCACTGAGCTGCAGCAGAATGGCATTGAAGTGGCCGCCGAGGCCCTGAGTAACGGCAAGCTGGGTAAGCTAATGATGGATTAACACATTGTATCCACAACTAACACACCTTTAACATGTTCCAGATGACGACAAGCTGCTGATTGACACCAATTCCACCACGGCATCGACCCACTCGGCGTCGCCCAGCTCGTTCTTGCCCATTGTACCGCCGCGGAACAATCTGTCCAGCCAGATCAGCATCGGCAGCAAGAGCAACAGCCAGAAGATGGACGAGCTGCTGCTCAACTCCGATTCCGACAGCGATTTCGATCCGCGGGCGGATGAGATCCAGGACAATGTGAGCAACGGCCGCAATGCCATCAGCAACGATCTGTTTGGCTTCGAGCCCTCCAAAAGCTTTGGCCAGCAGCTGTTCTTCAACAACAACGATCACAAGCTGCAGAATAACAATACGAGCAACATCAACAACAGCAGCTTACTGATCACCAGCAATAATACGAGCATCAATAGCAGCGGCTTCTCCAGCGAGCTGAACATTACGCCGCCGTTGTGTAGGTTTTAAAGATTATATTTATTATAATAATTTATAATAATTATATATTTATTTATGCAGTGGCCCCGCCGCCAAAGATTGCTGCTCCCAGGCGCCTCACCTCGGTGACAACGGGCAATGGCCTCAATGGCAACACGGATCTATTCGGTTCGGATCCGTTTGAAATGAACAATGGTCCAACCATCTTTAAGGTGGGTCTTGATAAGTTTAAAGCTTTAAAAATATCATTTTTAACGAGATTTAAATTCTAGCAAAATCAGCTGAACCTGGATGACTTCTCGCTGGAGAGTCTGGATCCTCTGCGCAAGTAGAGCGGTGCTACCAACGCCATTTTCAACTTCGTTTGAGCCTTTAAGAACAACAATCCGCGAATGCAGCAAATGTCTTCGCGCTTCTCCGTTTCGCATGCATTCCCAATCCACTTGCAATTCGATTTGTTTAATGTGTATTATTGTTTATATATATATATATATTGTATTGTATTTATTATCATTGATTTTTTGTCGATTTTATATTGCATATTATGATTTCTACTATTATTATTATAATTATACGAATACGATTATTATCTGAGATGGCGAGAGATCAAAAGAACACACACCATGCAATGCACTTTGTTTAAACTTATCAATTTGTTGCTGTAGTTAAATAGTTTAATTGAGAAAGTCGAGCAAAAAGCAATGTTAACAAGCGATAATGTGAAAACTAACTGAATGTGAGAATGTTGTATAAAATAATTATAAATTATAAAGAGCGATGTAAACCCAAGCAAATGAATCGATCGATTACTGTGTATAGAGCCGAGGCAGGAGGAGGAGCAAAGCAGAATGAACAATATTTAATGTTATCGATGCAATATATAGAGAAATATTATTATTACTATTATTATTGTGTATGTAAAGAATAAAATGTAGTGCCTAAAAGAAAATAAGCGCCCATTCCTTGTTTTTACAGCTTTGTTCCACTGCAACGTTCTGCTACATTCTCAAAGATGGTACATTCTTTTACACGGGATGGATGGAGGATGGTCCATCCAGAATGGATGGACCATTTGCTACCATTCGCCCGGAAGGTTTCTATACATACTTTAAAAAAATACAAAAAATATCGATACTTAAGCGATATATCGAAAGTTCCTTCCCTAAACCGTCTAACCCTTCCCAAATTTCCTATTGTTTTTGAAATTAGGACAATTTTTGACTAAAAGATTAATGAAAACTAGATTCAGCGCAGTAATTCGTGGTGCTTTGCGGTTGTGGTAGAAAAACACCCGATTTTTCTTTGATGTACAATATTTCAAAGCTCCAAGCATGGATATTAATAAGTTCTTGAATGGGTCGTTTAACTTTGAAGAGGATACGGTGTCGACGTTGACCAAGCGTTCAAAAGAATACCTGAAATGACCGCTATGATGGACGACGTTCCAATTAAATCCATTCACATGTCGCCCATAAATGTAGATGGAATCACCAACATTCAATTTTTGAAAATATGTTTCAATGGAACATAGCTATTAATCTTTAACAAATTGCATTATTTATTTTTCATCCATATTCTAATTTCGTTTTTTTTTTTTCAAATAACAACACGATAACTACACGTTACTGCCATGAATACAAGGTTGAGTTGCTTCTGTTGCTTTTGTTGCTGCTGCTGTTGCACTTTGGGAATGTTTGCCTAGAGCTAGTGATATATAAATCCAACAATTGGTTCCTGAATCGTTCGTCCTGAGTTGCTGTTATCCGAACGCGCTTCCTCCCCTCAAGCGTCCTGGATAAAGTCGCTGTAGCGCTTCGGCGTGGTGGCCGACAGCTGGCGTGCATTCATATCCGAGCTCTAGAAGATCAAAGAGTATCTAGAGTAAGTGCTTTCCCTATTTGTGGGGAATAAATGAAAACCAAAGAACTGCAAAAGCATCTCCATCGGTTGCAGTCTTATAAATTCTTTAAATAACCATATAAATAACGCCAACGATTGGAAAAGTTCTGAAAGAAATTATCAGTGGAAGAGAAATGTAATTAAAAGTATAGAAAATTACAGAAAAGATCAACAGAAGTAAGGAAAAGGTTTAACAAAACCACCATTAATATCTGGGACGGAAAAAAATTGTTAAAACGAATAAGGCGAAATGCAGGGAAAACTGGGAACTATTATAATTTCATGTTTCAAAAAAAGCATTCCGAAATTATTTTTATGAAACTCCGAAATAAATGCATTTAACCAAGAGTTTAACATTTCTACTTGATGTCTTTAAAATATACTCAGGCAGTATAGCCCGTTTAGTATAGATTTTATATTTAATAATATAAAATGCATACTCATTAGTAGTAGTTTTAATTGTGTATTTTCGAGTATTATTTTTGTACGAATCTACATCGAAAATTCGATAATATATCGCGTTAGCTGGAACTTAATGTGTTTCTCTTTGTTGCATTAGTGATTTGTTTCAAGTCTTGGCGCAGATTAGTATAGATTTTGTACTTTCGTAGTATCAAATTCATAAGCATCTTATTGAGAAATATTTAATACTCAAAAGTGTAACAATAGTATGTTTCTATGACCTTTTTATTTTGGGTGTAGAATAAAGTAAAATAGAAAAACATAAATTCGTGTTTTTTTTTGTTTTTTGTGTATACTTTTCAACAGTTTTTATTTGTTTAAAACTTTTTCATAACTTAAGTAATAAAATTAAATAGAGTGTGCTCAAAAAGATAAATTGCATTGCAGTGCAGTTCGGGCATTGCATGCAGTTCGGGCTATATTTGTATATCCTAAATAAAATCCACAAATTATACGCTAGTTTCGTAAATCTCTCAAAAACATCTGTGTACGTTAGAGTATGTATGTATGTTCTTGTTTCTTCTGGTTGTATATATGTATGTATATTTAAATAATATATAATGTATAAAGCCAAGGGCGCTGCGCCACTCGCTCCCCACCAAAAGAATGCAGAACATCAGCCCGCGTTTTGTGGAATGTCAAATGTTAAAGTGACAATAGAACTTTTTAGAAAATTAAATCGGTTTCGGTTTTGAGGGCGGAAGTGGGGGCACATACATATACAAACAAAAGTCGTATTTAAACACTAAACATTAAACAATAAATAAACACTTTTCACTTGACTGGGTTGCGGGTGCGGGTACGGGTAGAGTGGGTTGGCTTGCTTGCTGGGATGGGATTTGGTGCAGGGTGGCGCAAACTCTTTACACAGCCAGGCGGGTTCGTTTCGATCTCATTCTCTTTTTCTTAGTTTTTTTGTTTTTTTTGGATTTCGCACGTCTACTGGCTGACAGCGCTCGTCTTCTTCTTTTTAGCGTATTTTACCTGATTGGACCAGTCACCGGTGGGCACGGTGGCGCGATAGAACTTTGAGCTTGTCTTGTTGAAGATGGGCAGCAGTTCGTTGGCCTCATCGGACAGAGCCTGCAGGGAAATAATTTTAATAACAATAAATAAATAAATACAATTATTTAAAAGGAAACCCACCTTCAGATAAATAATGGCATCTGTGCCAAAGCCCTCGCAGGAGAGCAGCACTATGTCGCCATGGAAGTAGCGGGCATAGAGCCTAGAGATCGGCAGGCCATAGCCATAGCCCGCCAGCGGCACCGTGTGTAGATCGGACTTCGAGGGCTGCGGCGCCGTGCTGTACATGTACTTGAAGAGCTGGTCTGTCTGGGAGCGTGGAATGCCGCCACCCTGGTCGGAGATCTTCACGCAGATGTCCTCCTTGCCCTTGCAAATGGCCACCTTCAGCGGCGGCAAGACGTCATTGTTGTCATGGCTGTGGTGCTCCACCACCGCTCGCATCGAGTTCTTGAAGACCTCGAAGAGCATGTAGTACAGGTGCGAGGGCACATAGACCGTCCGGATGGGCAGGCTGTCCGCGGGCTCGCAGCTGTGCTGCTGAATCTCCAGCGCCGGACTGGTCAGGTAGTACTGGTCGCACAGGAAGCGGGCGTTCTCGTAAGCGTCCTTCACCACATCCGACAGATCACAGGCGGGGTCCAAGCACCCAATATGGCGGCCGCCCGCATGGGGATTTCCGCCAAAAAGCAGGGCTATAAATATTAATTATAATATTACATTAATAAGAATAATAATAGTATAAAAAACCCCTTCCACTCACTGTGCTGGTTGATCAGCATCCGGATGCTAATGCGTGACATGTACAGGCGGTCGAGAAAGTACTGAATGGAGCTCTCGGTGGGCGCATCCACTGTTCCGCCCTCGTTCTCCTTCATCTCAATGACGCCCTGGGCCATCGTCTGCACTACGTCGTTGTGCCGATTCCTAATGAGATCCAAATCGGCCACAAACCTGGAACATTTAAACGGTATTTAGTAAAAGTTTCATATCTTTAAGGTTCTTTGGGCTTACTTTTGGAGATTTTCATGCGTGGGCTCCGCTTTCTCGTACTCCAGCACATCCTCGAAGCTTTTCACGTACCAGGAGCTTACTTCGCTTACGGATCTGGTGTGTAGCAGATTATCCGGCAGCAGGGCAATCTCCTTCATGATATTCGCAAGTCGCACTGGCAGCTCCTTGCGCAGAAATATAAACGATTTCTTTTCACAGGCATTTTGACCTAAAAATAAGGAAAATGAGAAGGAATTAGGAATTGGATTCAACAATATTCGGAATCTTTTAAAACATCTATTTTATAATCCCTTAAAAAACAGTTTTTAGTCATTTAAATTCACTTAAAACATGGGTGGGCACTAAATTTCAATGTAGGAGCTTTTAAAATCAAGTCATCATCCTTCAAGTCCTGAGCCAGATCGAATATACAGGAGAAACCGAAACCAAAGAACGGAAAACGTAAGCCTCTAGAGCTGCAAGTGTGTAAGTTTTGTTTTTATAACTCTAAGCGCGCCGTATTTGTCCCCCCAAAGAAAAGAACGTTTTGTTTTTTGATTAAAAAATGTCTAGAACAATAATATTTCAAGTGATTTAGGATTCCATAACCATTACTCAAAATATGATATAAAGAAATGATTAAACTTTAACAAAAACTCTGTTCAGCATCAGTTTTTAAGTGATTTTCTATAGTAAAAATCTAGTTCGAACTCATTGGCTTTCCCAGTTTGTTATATATTTCACTTGTTCGTCATATTTTCTATATTATTATTATTCTAAATTACTTTTTGCTGACTGGCAGCTTATCAATGCAGCTAAGCATTCGGCGATCATGAGCTCACGAGTGAAAACCTCATGAGAACTGAGTAAAAAAAGCAAATAAACAAAATAAAAACAACCTTGTCTCGTACAAAAGAAAACAATTCAAAAACCCACATAAATTCAATTGGATTAATTATCAAGAGTCCCAAAAGTACTTGAGCCAATTACATATCTACAAAATGGACGTACATATGTATGTACACTATATAGTGCGGCGTGTGTACTTTATAAACAAGCTAAGTTCAAAGCTCCCCGTGGCAAAATGTGAAATAAATCAACCGCAGCAAACTTTGGCCCCGTCAAGCTTTCGCATATGCCTTTGTATTTGTATTTGTATTTGTTACTCTTCTCTATGTATTCTCTCAGTGTGTGTGGCTGAGAGTGAGTGTGTTTTGAGTTTTGTGTGTTGTTTGTTTGCCGATTGTCAACAGTTTCGTAACAAAGAGAAAAGCAAGAAACGGGCGATTGAGGCGCACGGAGTGATAACCGCCGGCGGATCCCAGGCCTTATCGATGGGGCCTTGACCGGCTGCAAAGCGCAGAGAGACACGCCTTCTTTTTTCCAGCAATTTTTCGCCAAAAATTAATGGCGATAATAATCATAAGAGGGGCGTTAGTAATTAGTCGAGGCTAGAAGGGTATGTCCAAATTCGCCACACTTAATTGGAATGCCAGACACAACGCAAAAAAACAAACAAGATACCGAGTTGGACGTGGCTATTCCGTATAAATTAGACTGGAACCGCTTTTATATAGCCCGCCGTTTATGAGTCAATTGTAACGAATTGCCAAAACAAAACAGAATCAATAAAACGAGTTATAAAGGCAGGCCAAAAATCCAAAACAACAAAGAATACGGAAAGAGAGGCGATAACCTGAGCACAAAGCCAAAGATTCCAATTCATCGTATAAAAGAACCTGCCAGAAAGCGATCGAAAAACTTGGAGAGATTTGCACGATGAGATATAGTGAGAGATGTAGTGAGAAATATAGTGAGAGATATAGTGAGAGCGTTGATGGGAGAGCAACGCTCCAAAAGTCCCTACTAGCTGACCTCAAAGCTTTTAATGCTGTTTTGTTTACTTGTTTGCCATTTCAGACCCCCTTTTTTCTCTCTATCTCTAGCTATTCGCATGTCTTGATAATAACAAAAATAAAGAAACCTCCAGACTCGATCGGTTTCGTCTGGCACTCCACAAAACGTAGACTTTGATGCATCGCCCCTCGGGGCTGATAAGTGCCAACACACACCACCCTCGCTTTCATCGGCGATAAATTGCTAAAGGCGTTAAGTGCCTTAATCATAAGTACTCTCTATGTGCATTTAGATTATTGCCAACCATAAAAAAAAAGGAAGTTACGTTGAGAGGCATTGCCAACCATAAAAAAAAGGAAGTTACGTTGAGAGGCATTGCCAACCATAAGAAAAAGGAAGTTACCCTGAGAGGCATTGCCAACCGTAAGCAAAAAGGAAGTTAAACTGAAAGGCATTGCCAACCATAATAAGGGAAGTTAAGCTGAGGGGCATTGAAGTATGGAAGTTATTTGGGCAGCTGGTTATAAACTTATGTATTATGGCGTAATCCCTCAGTACTACCCATTCCGTAATAATAATTAGATAATAAATAAACAAAACTATAGCTATGAACCCTGACAGAAGAGGATTTTAATTCTGTATTAGACTGTACAAAAATGATTAGGGAAATATTATTCTCGAACAAGTCCAATTTAAATATTATTCAACCCCAAAATATTTATAGAAAAAACTTATTTTTTCCCTCCACCAAAATATTTACAAACATTATTATAGATAAGGTTTAAAGTCTCTCACAAGATCAGTATAAGTATGATTAATAATCATTGATTATTTTGTTATTCCAAAACATTAAAAATCCTATTTTAATGGATTATAAGTACTTTTAAAAGAATTATCTATTTATCAATAAAATTAAACTAAACTCTTGCGTGCTGTAGCTGCAAAATTGAAAACTTAGCACCGCACGAATTCAATACCCGAGTGTAGAATCGAAAATGAGCTACGCTTTTCCGCAAGCCAGAGCCCCATTATCAGGCTTGAGCTACTTATATGGGGTAATTCAGTCGTCAATGGCGCATTAAATAATTTACAATGCATGGCGGCACCACGCAATCAGGGTGAAAGGGTGAAAGGCGTCTAAAGAAATGCAATTTGCTGCAACGACTCAATTTTCTAGCGAACTGCAATTACATTAGGAACAGCTGACGTCACAGCTGGTGAAAAGGGGCACAGACCATGACCATCCTCTCGCAGAACAGCTGTTTGGGGCAGAGACGAGGGCCCGGTATTGCATCAGCCACAATCCATTGACACTCGATTTATGGCCGAATTTCTCTCACCATCTCCCGAAAGTATGTATATATACGAGTATATTTGACTCACATTCGCCCTGTGACAAAAATACGGCGCGTGTGACTACGACGTCGTCTCTATTATCGCCGGGGGTGCTGCTCACTCTTTCCTAGCCCGTGTTTTGCTTTTATTTTGGCCAACTGTTGACGTCTGGGGCCGGTTTCTCGGTATATCTTTCTCCCTAAAGCGGTTCCAAAGTTCACGTCTTCACGTTTGTGGGCGAAAATGAGGTGCTCAGCATCCTGGACTTTGCCCCGAAATGGTCACAGTGATCTGATCCATTCGAAATTTTCCATTATATACAATATATGAACACTTGAATTGTCAGACATTGCGTTTTTGCTCTTCTCTTTTGATCGTTCAGTAATTAATTCTCTTTGTCACACACGCAGAAATTGGCACATGATCAACCTGATCAGCAAACGGAAAAAATCGGGCCCCCTACATATACACGTTTCTTCTGTATTTTAAATTTATATTTCCCCATTGATATCAAAACTTGGCCTTCGGGTTTATGCCTCTAAATACTATAGACTCTGTATATGCGAATAGTGGACGCCCTCGAGAATTAGGTATTACAAACGAGACTCGTCTCACTCAGCCGCGAATTTTAGAACCTTTTTCTCCTTACACTTAGCTTACTAAGCGCTAATCGATGCCTAACCTGAATCATCGTCTACCTCGGGGGTATGATAATATAATAACAATGTCCCAAACCAATAATAACAAGCAGTCAACACCCTATAGATATAGAACATAATTACTCGTTGTTTATGGACCCCCACAAAAGGCCAGAAAAACACAATTAAGTGCCGGCTAGTACAGTAGGCGACAAAACACAAGCGAAAGCGTGCCTTATCTATGGCCCCGACATCAAAGTTCAAGTATAGCCCCCAGGTATATATTAGTTATTTATTTGGTTGGTTCGATGAGGGGCGAATAATGGGGTGGCTGGCTGGCGTTAGTAATAAAAGCTTGTAAACTAATTTCGTTGTTGCCGCTCATAAGGAAAATAGGGCCTTAGTCTGCTTAAAAATACCAAAACACAAGGAGGCCCTAAAAGGCAGCCAGCGAAGCTTGTTGTTTGGTTCTAATTTTAGATGATAATAGCTCAGCCTCCGGAGGGGGGCTTCACCCTCCTCCCTGCTATTTTCCAGTTGTGCTACTTGGCCTGCCTTTTATTTCTGCTCACGTCAGTTGCCATTTTTTCGCAACTAGGAAGGCTGAGAACATTTAACTCGAGTTCAGGCTGTTTACACAGAGAATAATAATACTCGCTATGATGTAAAGTTAATATTATACAGAACAGTGTTTGCTTAAAATATTTATTCAATTTAAGATTGATTTAAAAATGTTCTGTTAGCTCTTTCTGACTGTTTTTATATTTTTCATACAAGATTTTATATAACAAAGTCAACCTAAACTGTGAAAAAATATAGAAAAATATTTAAATTGATTTTAAAATAAGTTTTGGTACTATTTTCTAGCATTAGTTGAGAATATTTCATAAGACAGAGCATAGTTTTATGATTTCTATATATTTTTCAGTTCCCTTTTGGCTCTAAGAACATTAATAAATAAATATCCAACACAATTAAAATTTCTGTGCACGAAAGCCACTCAGTCTGAGTGGGTTTTGGGGGCGCTGCGTGTTTTCGTTGGTTATTGGGGCAGGTTGAAGGCCTGGATTTCGGGATATACATATGTTGGTATGTATCCTCCAAGTGGGGGGTGGTGCTCGGGCGTGACATTGAAACGTCATTGAAGGCCACGTGCCGGCTGTCACTGCCGGTGCTCAATGAAGTGTGGGCGGGCTGTTAAAAAATACAAAACGCTTTCCTTCGCCCGGCCTCATATTTCAGTGCCAAAACTTGTTTATAAATTCAATGGCGGGACCGGCTCGTAAACAAGCTGAGTTGTTCTAACTTCCGTTTTTGCAACAGGCAGCTGCGCAGCGGAAAAATCGAGGGAGGAAAGCGGAGGAAAAGCCAGAGCTAAGCTGAATTGAACTGAGCAATTCAATTGTTTATACTGCAAGTTTGTGTCTGCCACTCAGTCTCCTCCGCTCGCGTTGTTCCCTCTGTGCACTCTCGCCGGACAATCAACAGTTTGTTTGCCGGACAGAAAATAAGTCATATAAATGCTTAATTGACAAACCAATGAAACGAAATTGGGTATTAGATAACGGGAATTTTGCGCAGTTTAGGCATATAGAGTGAGATCAGGTTTTTAGATAATTATAAAAGATATTTAAGATGAAATTTAAATATCAATTTTCTTTAGTGTTATGTAATACGGTTGGGGATGTATTCATTTTCTAGAATTAAAAAAACTGGATAACTGATGTGTCCTAATTGCTAACATATTGAGTTCAAGCAAGCTGTAACTACTTATTTAAACTTCTAAATAAGCAGAGTCTCCCAAATCCCTAGCATAATCCACTAATTTTAAAATAAGTTGAACCTTACACCCAAAAAAAAAATCATCATATAACCTATACGATTGTTACATGAATTCTATACTCTTGAGTATGAAAAATGTCTTAATAAGATGCTTATTAATTTGATACTACGAAAGTATACATTTTATACTCATCTGCACCAATATTTCATAATAATCACTAACGCGACAAACAGAAAATCACTAAATTCCAGCTAATGCGATTTGTTATCGAATTTTCGATGTAGGTTCGTATAAAAATAATACTCGAAAATACACAATTGAATCTTTGGAGTATACAAATTATACTTTGTAGTATATATTTGATATTTTTAAGTATAAAATTAATACTAAACTCGTTATACTGCTTGAGTATATTTTTAAGACAACGCGTAGAAAGATTAAACTCTTTTTTTTTTGGGTGTAAAAAGTAGCGAAAAATTTAAGGAGGGTTCACTGTTATAGTGTCCAGTTAAGGCCTAACCCTTACCATAAATCAAAGAAACTTTTTTATTTAGTTTATCAATATAAGAAACAATGAGAAACTGGCCATAAACTTCTTCTATTATGTTAAGTTATAAGAAAATATATTATGGTCTTCCTAAAATACTAAAACATTTTAAAGATTTTACCAATTTTACAGGCAAATACTACTTAGCCCTTGAGCTATCGGTTATGTAATTTTCAGACCGAATTCCTATTCATATTTAATAATAAAAGGTTTGTTTTTCAATAAGCTTTCTGATAAGAATATTGAATGTAAACCTCCCCCCCTCCCAGGTAAAAAATAAATGACTTACCAAAATCCATAAACTGCTTGATAGAGAGCGGCGACGGATTGAAGCCCGAGTAGAAGTCAAGCATTTTGGCCAGGCTCGCCATCGAGGAGGAGGCGGCCGAGAAGCGGACTGGGAACAGGCGCATGTTGTGTGCTTCGGTGTTTTTGTGGTTCGCGGGGGATTACGTTGCTGCTGATTACGATTACGTTTGCCGGGGCTTATCTTTAACAACTTTGTTTGCCACTTCTTTTAATTTAACCGAAATAATACATTTGCAAACGGCGGAAGAGACCGGTGTCCTTTCGCTCACCTCTGCTTTCGCTCTCTTTTCGTTTAGCGCCTCTCTCGCTCTTCCGCAGGACGTTGACCGGGCGGCAAGCTCTCACTTTCTTTCCAAAAAGGAACAGATGAGACCAGAAACAGCTGGCAACGTCTTGAAAACTCTCTGACGGCGACGACGACGACGACGGCGGCAGTGCTCAATAAATCAATGGAGCTCTTGGCTTAACAACAAAAAACTTTAACTCTTACGAATAATGGTAGCAAAAATATATATGTATGTTGCACTTTTTTTGTGTGTTAGCTCTCCTGCTTATTGTTGTTGTTGTGGGCGGCGGGGGAGGCGGGACGACGTCTCTGCAGCTGCTTCTTCTCCTCTTGATGCGCCATAAACGTGTCTGTTACTCTATGAGTGATGGATATTTGTACGGTATTTGCTCTTTGTTGTTGTTGCTGATTTTGTGCTCTCTTAATTGCTGCTGCAGTTCTTCTTCCGTTCTAAGTTATCGTTGTTATTATTTGTTATTTGTATTGTTGCGACTCCAGAAACTGAGCGGGAGCGCTCTGGATTCTCCAATGTTCAAGAGAACGCCGATTTACCTGTTTTTATATTGCTTGCAGCTTTTGCCGTTCGCCCGGAAGTCTATAGCTTTTGGCGGGCCAACAGTGCTGGCAAGCGTTCTAGCTACTTGTGTAGCCAGAGCTGGAGCTTAAAGTTAATTCTAGAGGTGGTGAAACATAAATTTGAATATGATTTCTATAAACTATATTTTTCGCCCTTCAATCAGCATAGTTCATGTAATAGGTACTTATAAATTAGTCTTAATTTATTTAACAAACAAAAAACGTTTATTTTAAGCCCAAAATAGTCGAATAGACATTCTTGAGTCCAAGATTTGAAAATAGATAATTTGCTATGTAATGTTTAAAATATATTATAGCTGTAAGCTAAGATTTGATGCAAAATTTCAAATAAATAAATACAAATAAAATACCAATAGTTTCAAATATAGAATATTATAAAGTCCCTTGCGAATGAGTATCTATCCCTTGTATTCATAACATGTCTTTGCCTACAGATTAGTCAGTTAACATAACTTTGCTTTCGGTATCGCCACTTAACATTTTTCTGATTATGGAATCGCCACTTAACATTCTTTTGATTTTTGAATCGTATCTTAAAATTTTTTTGCTTATGGAATCCATAACAGAACACATTTAGGTCTCATCACATTTCATGTATGTTCAGCGAATTAAAAAGCGGGATATTCCTGAATGTGCCAGTTAAAACCAATTTTGAATTGCATTGCAGGTGTTTTTGATTGCTTTTAAAAATTGAATATTGAAAAACGATAGATAATTCGAGGTCATAATCGGCTTAATTTCTCATACGTAATCAAGACGCGTTTCAGCTGAAACAAATAAAAAGGTCGCCCAAAAAAAAAAGTAATATTAAACGAACAGAAGCAGACCTTACAGTGATGTAAAGTTCTTAAGCTTGATTTTAACCGGCTGGCAACGCCACAACTAAACTCGGTATATTTGGTATTATGTTAAAAAATACAAAGCAGCGATCGATAAATACTAGCCTGGGCGCGGAAAGATATGAAATTAAATCGGATTGGCACCTTTTTATTTTTATTAATAATCGAAACACAATCGTCTAGATCCAATTTAAATCTACTTTTTTTTTTTTTTTTATTCAATTAACTACGCGTGTGCGCTTTTTTAGAAAATAAAAATATACAACAGTTGACAAAAGAAATTTAAAATTTTACACACGTCTCGATTCCAGTTTTTGCCTGGCTCAACAGTGAGCGGTAAATAATAATAGGGTGCAACATACTAATGATAAATTATAGAATTTTGCAGGATGCAGATAATGTGTTCAGCAAATAGTGCCTCCGTTCTGGTCTTCCGCGCACACACGGAATGAAATGCAGCAAAGTATTAAGTTGGTTTTTAGTTTGGAATACATGTAGAATACAGCAGCCGACGCCTCCGTCTCCGTCTTCGTGTCCGCCTCCCATTACGCTTCCGTTTCCGACTCCGCCGCATCTTCTCACAGGCCAGCTCAATCCGGACTTTGCTCCGGAACCGAAGGCGTAGATTTCTGATCCATTCGATATTGATCGGTCACCCTTCAGTTCTTGACGGAAAACAGTTGCGCAATCTTGGAGGCGTGGTTCTTGAAGAACTCGTAGCCCACTTTGGCGGTCCCCTTCAGCCTATCCGTGCTGCTGTGACTGCTGGCGGACGTTGTCGTGGTGGATGTGGCCACGGCCAGCTCGGCTGGCGTCGCTGTCGCCATGACGGTTGGCTGATGAGGGTGTCCACCCACCTGGCTGTGCGGAAACATCCGCCGCAGTACGTGATTAAAGCCGTTGAAAGCCTTGACGCCATTGGCTTTGAACCGCTCGAGACCGAAGGCGCGGATGGCGGGCGAGAATCCAATCACTTGAGAACTGACGAAGGCGCGTCGCTCGGCCAGAGTACTGCCATCCGCCTGCTCGCTGTATACGACGATTTCTTCGACGTTCTGTAAAGGGAAGTCAATAATTAATAATTAATAAATAACATCCAAAACCTTTTTCCATCTCCTAAATCATGATCCAGCAAGTTAAACTTACTTATCTTGATAAACAACATATTTATGACAATGATTTAGCCCCCCAAGTGATATCCTATCACTGATAGGAGTAGGAAATTGTGTAATAAAGATAATTCTCCCTATAAATTCAATAAAAGCCTACATCTAGTATTTGTCAATCCCTCGACTCCACAAATCCTAACTTAACTAAGAAACCTTTCCCTTTGTATTAAAATTCAAATATATTCACTTGCCATTATCTTCTTCATCCCCAGATTCCTGGTGTATGTGGTGAGTGTCTTCTTGACCGGATCCAGCACCGAGTCCTCAACAATCTTGACCGGCAAATTGTTGTAGAAGCGGGCTCCCCACCTTGGCACGGGATTTGTCTTGGAGAGCAGTCGGCGCGAGCGGAGCTTGCCGTCACGCACCTCGCGCGCTATGGTATCCTCGGTGAGGACGTGTGTGCTGTAGGGATTCGGGTAGCGGTTCCAGTAGGCCACCACCACGTCCTTCCAGCTGTAATCGAAGACGGTCTCCGTGCGGCAGGTGGAGGCCGTGACGACCATTGTGACTGTCCGCTAATGAACTCGTCCGAGCGACTAAAAGTGAAAACTGCGGCCTGCGTGGCCCTGAGCTGAAAAGAAGAAGGCAGATAGATAATCAATTGCAATCGCATGTTCCGGCTATAAATAGCCATCGATCGGCGGACGCACCTTCGCGATGAGCTGACGGTGGGCCGGGTGGCTTCTCGGGGGCTTGTGCCGGCTCGGCCTCAGAGCGCCACGGAGTGAGACACACGCACGTTGACTCAGCTAGTAGCTTGTGATGATAGTTGACTTGTACCTCTGCCCCTGGGCGCCTACTGTTCTGTACAGAGAATTTTGTTGTGTAACTGCGTCACACACACACAGGGTGCCTCGTCGAGTCTCCGGATTCCTGCTGGCCTTGGGGCTTGTGGGCGGTGCGTGTCTCAGGCTTCAATGTCCCCTTCTTCTGGCTGTCCACGGTTTCATTGCTCCTGCTCTCACAGAGACTGTTTTTGCCAATTTGGTGTCCAATTCACGCCTGCTGGTCAAAGGCCATCCGGAAGCTGCTGCTCGTCTGCGCGGGCACACTGCTTGCCAATAGCGTTCGAGAAAGTTCTCATAAACAGGATTGGTCACACTGTTTTGCCGATCAGCTGTTCATCAGTGTGACCATTTCGATGGTTGGGAATCTGATTGGAACTTTGGCGCAAATTTAAAAATATATATTTTACAACATATTTCTCAAGGCAGTCCAAATATAAACCAAAAGCGTTATGGTCTTTTGTCTTTTGAATGATATATAAGAGTTTTTTATATTGATGCATGGAGCAATCTTATTAGGTCTAAGTTAATCCTTGAAAATATAACTAAATTCATATAAAGTATTAATATTATAATATTTCCAAACTAAAAATAAAAATAATTAATTAAAACACAGTAAATGGCGTTCTTTGGAACCAATTAATGATTTAAATTGATTTTAAATGGCGCCAAAAATTTAACGGTGATGCCAGATATTTAAATTTTTTCGAATCGAACATTTTTATAATATAATGGAAAGGTCATATTACGGCTATTACTTTCCTACCAAAACAAAGATTAAGAAGTAAAACTAACAATAACTTAACAAAATGCCGGTAGATTGGTTCGGATTTGTGTACGCAGGCATGGTGGGCGCCGGTGGAGTCATGGGCTACGCCAAGGCGGGTGAGTTCGAGAATCCCACTGCAAAATATCGTTACAAACTCTATTGTGCAACCTCATGCATTTGTAGGTTCCATTCCCTCGCTGGGGGCTGGCTTGGCCTTTGGAGCCCTGCTCGGCTACGGCGCCTATCTGAATTCTCAAGAGACGCCGCGCCCCCTGCTTCAATTGGGTACGTCCCTGTTCCTGGCCGGATTAATGGGCGCCAGGTGGAACCGTTCCGGCAAACTGATGCCCGCCGGCATGGTCTGTATGCTGTCCGTGGCCGCTCTGGTGAAGAATGTGGCGACCTACAATCGCTATATCCTGCCCTCGGCTCCAAGAAGTACTTAAAGCCTTCCGATATCCGGAATTTCCAAAATGCTGGACTTGCCAGGAGATTTTTGTACCTTATTTCTTCATTTACACAACCTTGTTAATTGCTGTGGTCATTTAAATATCTATTTTTGGTGATTGGAAACTTTGGTATAGCGCTGTGTCACTTTCTAAGCTAGCGATAAGATACTGTACTTGTTGGCTGACGATTAAATTTTTATCATCTATGCTTTTATCATCTTGCTGGACTAAAATAAAACTTGTTTTTACTTTAAACGTAATATAATTATAGTAAATGGGAAGGAAGGTGGTTCAAAAAGAAGTCAAGAATATGTTAATTATTATTATTTTTATTACTTTTTAAATTTTTATGCCTGGTACCTGTAAGACTTAACAGGAACCAAGGTACTTAGGTAAAGTTGCTGTGCAACATCAATGTACTGCCAGCACCAATGGGTTACGCTGAACATGTTCCTGGCAACATTTGTCCATGATACATATTATCAATATTTTAAAAAGTCTGTCAGTATTCTGTAACGTAAAATTAAAAACAACTTCCCAAGCCCAATTAAATCCAGTAATGACATCGCTTTAACTTTTTTATACAAGTAAAATTATATATTTTTATTCTTAATTTATGATTTTGTATTTTTTGTGTGTGTGATAAATTTACAGTTTCATTTATTATACGATGTTCAGTTAACTACAACTAAAACTTAGCTATTACATTTTGTTGTTTGTCATATAAAAAAGAGCATTAGGCTAGGTAAACATAGAGTAATGAATTTCTCAATTAGAATTTAGACTTCTAACAATTGGTAATACAATAATGAAATGAATATTTTAAGTTTTCTTGTAGGCAAAGTGCGGCAAGGTAAGTAAATGAACGATTCTCCAGCTTTCTAGCAATTTTCTAACAGAAAATGATAAATATTTTGTTTTGTTTTTAGTAAAGAGTACAAATTACATATGTTTATCACATTGGAAATTGGGATAATAATTATTAGTTTTCCTTTCGATTGATTTGTGGGGTCAAAGAATAATTTAGGTATTCCGCCAAAAGGTGTGTGTGGGCGTTGGTGTGTAGATGAACTTTTTACAGAATAATATGTACTATTTTACAAGAATTTGCATTAAATTAAATTATACAAATTATCATTACATAATATATGCATGTACTGAACGTAACAACTTTGCTTTTGTTGTTTGTGTTGCTTTTAACAGACAATATTTTAAATTAGTTGCGGCTAGAACTAACAACAAATCAATAGTTTTTCATACAAATAATAATAGTAATAAATTCTAGCTAAAAACACTTTTTAACTGCAAACATTCCTCGTCCAATTTCGATGGCAGTGACGTCCGCGTGCCAGCTCCAAACGTTCCCCAATGTTGCTGCATTGCACTTTCACTAGAACGGAAACAGCTTCCAGTTAACCACTGCGGCGGAACGATGGAACGGAACGGAAAGGGGGAAACGAGAAGGAAAAACAAAGAAAATTAATTATTAATGAAAAGTAAAAGAGATTTGTGGGGCGTGCAAAAACAATGAGCTTTATTGGGGCTTAAATATTTATTTAGATATATATTTTTGCAGACGCCGACCAGTTTGAATTAAGTGGGTGTGTGTGGTATATGTGCGTGTGTTCCAATCCATGCGTTTCCATCTGCCAAATTACTTTGTTGCACTTTTGCCATTTTGCCGCCTTATACTTAGTATGCAGAATGCGTTTATTTCAATTATTTCGAGTCTGAATCCATGCCATTCTGGTTGATCAAATAATACTTAATTTCTACGGTTATAGATGTTTTGATATATCGTTTCATATATTTTGATATTGCCTTCAAACAGTGTGTATGCGTGTGTGAGGAATAGAGCGTGTATGTTTGAGTGTTGCTATGCTGGTATGTGTGCGCATGTTTCAATGCCAATTGTTTCATTTTCGACTTTATTGTTTATGTGTGGTGTGTGTGTTCGATGCAATTTTGGAAAAATAGAGGAACTAGAGGAAGTCAGCGATGAGTTTTGGTTCTTTCGATTTTTAGATAGATTTTTGTGGTAATGAGAGTTTTCTGCAAGCATGCTTTATGAGGGCGAGGTCTGCGGATGAAGGTCCCTACTATCTGCCACTTCGGAGGCGCGATGATTTCAACTGAAATGCAATTCGAAATTAATCTAGTTCATGCCAAGATATTAGGGAATTAAGTTTCAAGAACTACCAATCGGTACTACAAAGTTAAGAGAGGTGTATATGATCGATGCAATGCCAGATGCCAAATGCTTAAAATACGAGCTAATCCATATTATAGCTAGAATGGACCGTTACGAATGCGTACTGTGGGCCCCTTGCACTTCTCGCGGCGACGTCAACAACCAGGATTATATATTATCTATTGATAAATTGATTAAGAGGCAGGCAGCAGAGTAATAAATAGGAATATAAAGGAGTACTACTAGTAAACTATCGCAAATCCATGCTCTACTGTAAATCGTAGCGTACTTTAGGGCCAAGCTTTAGACTACTGAGTTAGGAACCCGACTGAATGCTGGATTGGTTGGGCTTACCGCACGCAAGGATAACGAATCGGTATCGCTATCTGTATCGGTATCGGTATCGGTATCGGTTTCGATCGGTTTTGGCATTTGCTTGTGTGTGATGCGTGTTGCTTTGTTTAGTGTGTGTGGATTTTTGTATTCTGATTGGTCGGGGGAGCCGTTGAAGGTTGCTGGAGGCTCTTCAGTTTCTGCCCTCTGGAACTGTGATCTGTGTTTGCTTTTGTTTGTATTTTTATTGGTTTTTTTCTGGCTAGCAGTAAGTAGTAGTAGCTTAGGCTAAATTGGTAGCAGAGAGTTCGCAGGGTTGCATCTCGGCAACTTCGTTACATGACTCGTGTGCGGCGTATTAGTTTTTGTGTCTTGATTTTGGGTTTCGGTTTCGGTGTCTGGGCGGCTTCCGTGGTGCTCGACGAGGCACCGCCGCCATTACTGTTACTGTCCAACACCGCTGGCAGGTGGTTTGTGGTGTCGCCAATGTAGTTGGTAGTCTGTTCTTGGGGACTACTACTGCTACTACTAGTTTGGTATGCCTTAATACTACTCCGGTTGGGCGTACGTTTTAGGAAGGCACTGCCCTCGCTTGCAGGCTGCTCCTGCGCCTGCTGCTGATGCTTCTGCTGCTGCTGCGAGGATGTGGCCGCACTGACCGAGGACGACACAAAGGTGGTGGTGGTCGTGGTGGCCGTCACCGCGCCATCATGCAATGCTTGCAGTTTTTTAAAGTACGCGTCGAGAAATGATGATGTGGTTATCGGTTTGGCGGATGCTGTTGTCTTTTCAGTGGTCGGAGTTGGCGCCGCCTTGCTCGTGGCTGGGGCTGTGGTGGATGGTGTGTGGAACTTACGTTTTTGCCGCTCAATCGCTTCATTGCTCTGAATGCCGGCAGTCGCCTCGTTCTCCTCATCGGGCAGGCCCCCATCCTGTGGCTGGTGCTGGTGCTGATCCTGCCGCCGCTCGTCCTTGTTGCTGTTCGGCTTCGTGTTGCTGCTACTGCTGGTGCTGCTGCTGCTGGTTACACTATAATTTGTAAGGCGTTTTTGTTTCTGTTTCTGTACCAAGGGTATTTCGACTATCGACTGTTGTTGTTGTGACTGCTGTTGCTGTTGTTCTGGTTGCAATTTGGTGGCATGTTGTTGTGTCTGTAGCATGTGTAGGTAGTATTCGATTTGTTTGCGTAATTCGTGTGTGTAGATTTGGAATAGGTTCGGTGTTTGTGTGGTTGTTGTTGTCGGTTTCGGAGTTGAAGATGTTGCTGAGGGACCGACGATGCCGCCGCTGCTGCTGCTGCTGCTGACGCTGCTGCTGATGCTCGTCTGGACCAGGACTCGGTTTTCGGGCAGGATGCGATGCAGATAGCCAAAGGATTTGGATTTGGGCCTAATGGTGGTCGAGGTCGTCGACGGCACAGCAGCCCCGCCAGCAGCTGCAGAGCTCTGCTCGATCTTGTTGTCCTGCCGATTGGCCTCCTGCTCCTCGCTACTAGTGTTGCCCTCATCCTCCGCCTCCTCATTACTCTCAGTCTCATCCTCCTGTGAATCGGTCTCCTCACTACTATTTTCAATATCCTCCTCTGCATCTTTCTTGTTGTTGAGTTTACTATGTTTTTGTTTTTTTGTTTGGGTGTGCGTATTGTTGTTGTTATCGAATCGGTGTGTAAAGGTGTAAAAGTTTGTATATTAAAAAATTTGTTTTCTGAGTGTAATCGTGTTTACTCAAAAGTTGTGTGTGTTTTTGTGTTTTGTACTTTCTTTTTTTTTTTAGTAAGTAGATAGGTTTTAGCTTACACAACAAAACTACTGGAAAAAACAGTCTCTTCTAGGGAATTTACCAAAAATACTGTACTCACTTGTATACTAAACGATAGTTGTGTCCATAATCCGGGATAATATTGGAGGGCAGTGGTGTGCAACGACCATCCAGACAGTGCTGTGGATTCGAGAAGGTAATGGGGGTAAAGTTTGAGGGAGAATAGAGGAAAAAGTTAGGTTAAAGTCGAAATTTGTACTAAGCGGACACGGTGCAGCATTCCGTGAGGTTGAGATTGAGTTATTGGGCTTTATTCTTGCTGTCTGCCATAAGATAATGCGAGTATTTACTGACTTTTTGGGTTAATTAGAGAATTCAGCTATTATATTTCCTATTTGTCCGTTGAAAAAGGAGATTTGTTTAAGAATGTCTTGTCCGCGAGCGTTTTCGTGGTATAAATAATTGATATCTAATTAAATCAAATTAAATAAATAATGGATAATAATACATGAAACTCTTTTAGTTCTAAAAAAAGAGATCACAAAGAACCCTTTTATGACCTAACCCTTATAATGATTTGTCCGTCAAAATCGTTGTCCGCTCAAGGGAGTACACCCGAAATACTTACATAACCATTACCGCAGGCCGAACCCTCGGCCGCTGGTCTGTAGGCCACACAGTATCCCGTCTGGGCGTCGAAGCAGAAGAGCTGGGCGCACACTCGCTCGTCCTTGAAGCAGGCGTACGTGCCCCGATCCCTGCGGCACTGGGCGTCCAGCGAGAGCAGGGTTCCTGGCAGCGATCGACCCAATGCGCTGTCCTCATGCGGGGCATTGTGCAAGCAGGTGGCGGTGTCTCCACTGGAAAGGGGAAAGGCAAATAATTTAAATATACCCAAACAGTAGAGGCAACCCTCCAAACTCACTTCAGGAAATGGTGGAAACTCTGCACGGTGCAGGCGGACCATCTGAAACCTCGCTCCGTGTGACGCAGATCGGACATGATGTAGCCATCCTCCCAGCGGCAGCGCTGGGCGCCCGGTCCGCCCAAGTAGCTGGGCGGTGGCGAACCGTCATGGACCGCTCCCAGTCTGAAAAAAAGAGACACGGCCGTCGGGCATGAGACACATTTTGATTGAGCGGGGAAAAATGTTAATTGATTAATTGCACGCCGAATGATGTCAAACGGAAATGCAAACGAGTTTCATTGACCAGTTTCCAGCGGCGGAAATTATTCATGTTGTTGATTTTTGTTTTGTTTTTAGTTTGGGCGCCAAATAAACTCCCGTTCGCGGATTTGGGGCGTTAAATGGAGTGTGTTTCGAGTGGAAGTGGTGTGGATAAAGGGTTCCGGTTGCCAATCGGAAAAGGAACGGGCAGAGATCAAACAAATCATATTTATTTATTGCACAAAAAACATGATCTTATGTTAGGTGTGGCAACAAAGTGTATTTCAAGCAACAAAAAAATTTAAAGATTCATAGGCTTTACAAATATCGTAAAACAATTTAAAATTTTTCTTGAATGATTCATAAATATTTTTTAAACATTTCTTAACAATTCCTCTCATATTTGAAACCGACATTTCTTTAGAGACTTCGTTAAAATATGTTTCTAGTTTTAGGTTAATTAATAATTTAATTTAGGTTAACAGCGATTACTTACAGATGTCCCACTTCATGGGCAGCCACAATGATGCCGCTGAAGCCGCCGGTATCCTCGATGATGGCCACGCTGTTCACCTTCTCCAGTCGCTTGTTCACCACGCATGCGCCGCCGACGTAAGCGAAGCCTTTTTTATGCCGAAAGAAAACACACGACCGAAATCAGGCAATTAGTTGGTTACATTTTCTTTTTTATTTTTCCCTCTCTTGTCCAACAGGAAGTTGACAATTTTTTTCAAGTCGCCAAGTCGCTGTTGCAGTTATTAAATGAAAAATCTAATGTTTATATTTCTTTTTTGTGCAACTAAGCAATTAGTTTTTCTCTTTTCGCTTTCAAGCATCGTATTTTATTTTTTACATAATAACTGTAACCGCTGTGCTCATGAGGGGGGTGAGGGGAGTAAGTAAATCGATGTGAGAGAGCAATTAATTAGTAGGTGCATTTAAATGTGTAAATTTAGTCACAATTACCATAGATACGGTTAGTCCACAGCCCATAAAGTTTTGATATATAGCATTATTTATTTCCATTAGCAAAAGTAGAACCATATTAAGAGTGTTATTAATTTAAAACTATTAAAATACTTTTTAAAACTATAAAAATTCTTTAGATTGCATTACTGTTCACTGTTTATTTTATTGAAATAGTCCACAACCACCTTTCAGTAAAAAGTCTATATATAAATTGATATTATATAATAATTGCAGACTTTTTTCATCCTAGACAATGTAGTTTTAAATTTATTTTATAAACAATTTAAGTAGCACTCCTTTCATAAGGTATAACCGCTGAAACTCTAATAATATTTATTGGTTAGATATGACACATATATTTGAAAATGTTTTTATTTCACAATAGAACGGAAACGGAAGTTTGAGAAGCCCTATTTAGGATGTAAACATTCCTTGCAGTTGACAGGAAAGATACATTTTGAAAATTGAGAGATATGTACACACAAACGAGGATAGATCGATAGACGAAGAAAAAAACTTTTCTGTACAGTTTGAAGGCTCTGCTAAGACTTGGGCAAGAAAGCCGGAAAGTGTACAGTTTGAGGAGCATGGCCAAGATGGCGCATGCGCAGCCATTTCCTGTTCTTGCTGTACAGAGGCGCGTGCGACACAAACAACACACAGAGTCGAGTCTCGGAAAGAGAGAGGCGTGGACAAGTAGAGAAAGACAGCGAGATAGAGACGGAGGGAGGATAAAAATAGAGACAAAGAGACGTGCATGAAATTCAATTAAATTTGCTTGATTTTGTTGATGATGGAGCGACGCATTTTGGGTTCGGCGGTGGCCGCCTTTAATGTTATTTATTTTTAACGCGTTTGCTTAACTTCTGTGTTGCTTTTTTTGTTTTGCCATTTTTTTGTTGTTGTTGTTTTTTTTTCTGTACAGATGTTGGCTAACAAATTGGCAGCTAGTGGCTGGGTCTTTACCTGCGGTACCGCGATTACATTCACCATAAGCGGAGGTGCGACGGCACATATCGAGTCTGCGGGCGAAAATTGTTCAAAAATGCGTAGAAATTTTTAGATTTCGTTTCGTTTTGGGGGTTTTCAGCTTCAATTTAAATCAATTATCTCCCCACGGTGCTTTGATCGATAGTTGCTCGCTTCGTTTCGCTTCGATTGGGAATATCGAAGGCATTTCCTCACAAAAATATTTTGAGTCACCACTCGTCGCAGTTTTTTCAGAGTCAAGAGCAGAAGAAGAAATAGCAGAGACCTGTCTACGGAGAACCAAAGTCTAAGATGTCCTTATAATTTAATAGAAATAAATCCTAATTCTCAATTAAGTATAATTATTCGAATTCTTTATACTAAACAAAGATCTTTAGTTGCAGATTAAACAAAAGTGTCTCTTAAAGCAACGAAGTAACAAGTTATTCTTTAATTTATTGATGTTGCCTCTGTAAATAAATATTTACCGTAAAATACCTATCTAATATTAACGTTTTTCATTAATATATCATCAATAATATCATAAAAGGGCCTAAAATACAAAGAAGCCATAATTATAAAATTTTACATAACTAACCTAACCTAATCTTACAAATTAGCTTGTTAGGCTTCTTCCACTCTTTGTGGAGTGAAGCATAATCAACAATTAAAGGCTAAAACCTTCAACCATCCAAAAATCCATCAAATACTAGGCTAAAACCTCGATGTAAAACCAAGTTATGCCTTCAAAATTATAGCTAATAATCGCTTAGAGTCGACCGATTAGAATTGTATCCATAAGGCGCAAAACCACAATTAAATGTTAAACTAAAACAACTAAAACTTGATGTAAATGTTTGCTTCAACCAATGAAACCTTAAAGCAGATACAAAATACTAAATAAATCAACCGGTTTATTGGTCTTTGGTCCAATCCGCTACACAAATTAGTTTAACACTTCGAGATTAACTTTTTTCTTTTTCTTAAATGTTGTAAATTGTCTCTGTCTGTGTTTAGTGTGAGTATGTGTCGGTGTTTGTGTGGTAGTAATTGATTAAGACCCACACGCAAATTTAGTCAACTTAACTTTGTTTTTTTGTTTTAGTATTTCTTGTAGCTCGAGAGGTGCAAACCAAAAACTAGCTAAAATATGTTAAACACCCGCAATGACACTTGTTCTATGTGCGTGTGAGAATGTATGGGTGTGTGTTTGTGAGAGTCCAAAAGCTACGATTTTCCTTAAATTTTGTTTTTGAAATCTGTTTTTACCCGCTGTGCCCTTGGTGCAACGACCTCCTTTACGCCTGCGACACATATCATACCTAGACACGAATATATTTATATATATTTTGTGGGAAATCTTTTTGGTAATTAGGGGAAAGTGGATAGGGGTAAGAGAGGAAAGAGCGCGTCGATTCTGGAACGTCTGTCGATGCTGCAACGAGAACTCAAAACACAATGTAACGTGGCCCGAATCCCACGCCCACTCACTTGGTTATGGCCACGGCAATATCGTAGACGGGCAGGCGTCGTTCCCGGAACAGATACTTTCCCATGTCCGTAAGGGCAGCGGCCGAGTCAATGGCATCCCGTCCCACGCGGTTACGCTCCAGGTAGGGAGTGGCATCACGACCCTAAAAAGGTTAAAAAATAAAGGTTAATTAGGGATTGGTATTAATAATATTAATAATAAGTATTTAAGAAAGATCTCATAAATTAGAGAGGTTGTTATTAGTGTAAGCACATTTTGAAATAATAATTTCTTAACAAATATGTATATTTTGGAACATACTAATTTGGTACATGATTAAGATTATCTCAGCTCGATTTTAATTTAATATAATATTACTTTTAAGTGAAAAAAAAATTTCATTAACTACAAAACTAGTTACCTCGTTTCCCATCAAATTGAAGTTAAATACCATCCACTAAATGAACTCCCTGCGGCTGACACTTACTGTCTCATAAAAGCCTCTCAAAAACCCCATTAAACCCAGTGGCCCACATAAAAGAATGCAGTGGGCCATAGTTAGGTAGTGAAAATTGGCAAATATATGTACAAGTTACCCCCTCTAAGGAAGCTCCCGATGATGCAACTGATTTGGCATTTGGCTGAATGACGCTCAGCAAATGGAAAGAGCTTCGGGTGAAATATTTATGGCCCATTAGATGGTGAAAATGAAGCTGGAAACCAAAGTCGAAACGGAAATCAAGTGAACGTGAAAAACGTGCTGCAAATGCCGCCGAGTCAAGCGATAAGGCCAATGCAGTAGCAGATGATCATCATGGCAGTTGCACCGAAAAGTAATTTGTGTTCTTTATGGGTTTTAAAATTAATTGGTTATAAAATTAAATTTTTAATTGGATATAAAATGTTAAGGAATTTCCAGTGATTTAAAATCATAAAAAGTTATGGACTTCATTGCATATTCTACGAAGAATTAAGAGAATTCATGTTAGTTACAAATATAAGTTCGATTTAAGAATGATCAACCAAAGATGTCTCAAAATATGAAATGAGATTATTAGTTCTGATGTAATAATACTATTTTGATGATTTCATTCATTGATGGTTAATTTGGAGCGCAGATGCTTAACATTTTTTCGGTAAAGAGGTCACGGTCACACTTTTTTTTATAGTAAAGCTCCTGGTAAGAGAATTGCATAATTGATTCATGATATAATTATAAGTTTGAGATACATTTTTCTTTATTAAACAATCGATTCTGGCAGCAAATTATTATGGTATTTTTTTTGGCATTCGATTTTTGCTAAGTATCTTTTTTGTAAAATTTGTAGAACTTTTTTTTTTTACAATTTTTTCTTATAAACACTGTTAGGCTTGTCTTCCATGCATTTACGAAAAACTCCAGTGTCTGCGAAAAATGGCTTCAATTAATCAAAGCAGCAATACAGTGTCATAACCCCATTATTTTTCATTAAAGTATCAAGGCCATATTTATTTCAATATAAAGCTGAGAATTGACAAATGTTTGGTTTGTAAAATTAGTTCCACTGCGATATTATTTTATTTTTCTCCGTGTCGGGGATACTGATCGAAACGTAGCAAAGTCAAAGTCGTGTGGGCTTCCTTTAAAATTTCGTTGCTTTTGATTGTTAGGCTAGGCCGCAGAGGAAAACCAGTTGCAATTGTGCGTTGCATAATTGGGGCTGCAGTTGCAGTTGGAGTTGCTGCTGGCTGGCTACCAGTTGCCGGTTGCAGTGGCAATTTCATCAGTTATGTACATCCGAGGGCAACTTTCAGCACTCGTAAATCCCCAGGTTTGTACATACAATATAAGCTCAACTCGTATCGTGACCGAAGGGGCGGTACAGCTATTGACCAAAGTGACAGCAACATAAATTAAAATAACACAATTGTCAATCACTTTGAGCCCTAGGCAAATCAATATGTTAATACGGCTCCACTCGGCTAATCTCAGAGCCCGAACCAGTTGCACTTCCAGTTCCACCGCCGATCTCCGGTGCAGGTGATAAAACCAAAGTTAAGTGACAAACCGCACTCGGTTGACACATTTGATTTGCAGCCATTTGCCAACTGCGAAAAACAATCTCGG
The DNA here is from genome assembly GCA_008044355.1 of Drosophila lacteicornis. Taxonomy (NCBI): domain Eukaryota; kingdom Metazoa; phylum Arthropoda; class Insecta; order Diptera; family Drosophilidae; genus Drosophila; species Drosophila lacteicornis. The sequence continues at coordinate 66,935 of VNKF01000564.1, forward strand.
AAAGATAGATACTTTGGCTAGTTTCTCGGTTCCCAAGTCTTTTGATAAATTACCAACTAGTCGGACGGACGGACAGACAGCAGATGTCGAGGAAATGAACACGGTCTGACAAAGTGATCCATAAAGACACAAGCGCAAACATCGCACAGCGGAGTTTGGAAATCACCAGCAAGCCAGCAGATACATTGCCAAATGAGATGCAAAACGTATCCGCTCGATTGGGTGTATCTGTATCTAAGTCCTCACTCCGCACTCGAAGTCTATCCGATATATCCAACTTTTGGACGATCTGACACATTGATCATTTGCGAGTGCGGGCACGTCGTTCTCCCGATTAAGAAAAAAAAAATTGAATTGAATTTTTGGTAATTTTCGACAGACAAAACTATCAAGAATTTTAAATGCTTCGAACCGCGTGGCCTTGGTACTTGAGTGGGAAAGGCAAACGCTTGGAGTTCAGATTGGAATTCACAAAATTACAAATAATTGTTCATGGAATTGCACTTTGAGTGGTTTATTAGAGCAGTTTCTGTCTTGATCCGAAGATGATCTTCACTGGAGATGTTTGCTGATGAGCTTGATTTGAGCTGTAAGTTCTTTCAAGAAGAATTGGCTGTCTAGCTGGTATTTTTTGGGTAAATATTACTTCCAGAAACCCTTAAAATATATAATAATATATTACGTAATTCTAGAGACCGACAACCTGCCAACTAATTGTTGTCCAAGCTATTTCTTTGCCCAGATCTCAGCCCCAGCGATTCCCAGACCTCAATGGCCATACACGGCAATCAACGTCACCCCAGAGCTGGCCTGGGAAAGACAAACCTTAGACGAAGTCGGACTGGACCACCAACAGACAGCTCAACGTAGTCTGTCTCCCGGTGGATGACCATGGATGACCTGGCACATCTTTGATTACAGATTGCACAATTCAAGTGGCAACTTGCCGAGGCAACATTTGTCAAATAATCGGGGAAAAAGCCAAGAAAAATATATAAGAAAAAAACTTATCAAAAGAAACTGTCAGTTAGGACCTAAAATGTAACCAAGCCACGACCGGGACCGGTTTGCCTTTCCCCCGAAAATGGAGTACAAAGTACGGCAAAAATTCAAACGACAGTTTTGCAATAGCCTTTTGTGCGTAATTAAAAGCAAAATGAAAATGTTATATTTTAATTTAATTTCGCAGGCTGGCCGCCAACTAAAAACTCCGGTTTTTCGGCTCCTTTCCTTTGGTGGGCCGGGCATATAAATCTTGCCAGCAAGAAAAAAAAAAACAGAAACTGTCAATGCAATTGCCTGTAATTTCTAGCATTTCGCAAGGCTCACTAAACTATCTAACAGGGTGGTGGACACTGCTCACACCCACTCGCACACACTCCCATATACACCCACCCAGTGACATACGCTTTGACTTTCGGCGCCCACACAGCGGATAAGTCGGACTTGGGGATTGGGCCACCACCCACAGAGCGGAGCCGTTAGGCTTTTGGGTCAAGATATGGGGGAGACTTTTCCTTTCCGAAATACCCTATAAGAAGCTTTAAGTCATAAAGGAAGCTGCTAAAATTAATAAAAATGAAATTAATATTTGAAGGGCTTTTTTTGAGAACATAATAAATTAATATTTAAGGGGCCTTTTAAAGAACATTGCATAATCGTATGAAGAAGCTCCCTAAGTAATCCATGATTACAAGGCTTTGAATATTAATTAAGTAACTTTGCTCAAATTATATTATCATTTAAGATTTTAAAGGATTTTACTTTATTTAAAAACCCTGATAAGAAAACTGTTTTCAATAAGTTTCACAAAAGATTTAGTCATCAAAATATCTGAATTATCCAATTATCTAAAAATACAAATATGATCCATCATCTTGACCAGTAAACATTAGCATATGGCGTGTTAATGACCAATTATTTTGATTTGTTACCCAAATACAAACATAAACATTCATAAAATAAGATGATAATGATATTTGGTAGCAACGGAATAGGATGTAGCTAAAATTGGACTATAACAAGTCATAACAATCTGCATTTCCATTTCCCGTGAGGGTGTTGAAGTGCCCCTCAATTCCGAAAGGCGACTTTTCCGGCTTTTCCAGCGTGCACCATTTATTTGTTTGTTTATTTATTTGCCTGCCGCCATGTCCGAGCCTCGCGGCACGTTTCCATTTGCATTAATGCAATTTATGTTTGTCTGGCACTTGCATTTTTGGCTACCGGCACCCTATATATCCACCGCCGGCATATGTGGACATGGGGATATGGATATGGATATGGATATGGGTCTGGCAGAGCGGGAAATGTGCCCTGGGGCCAACACCTGGCCTGTGCCCTATCCCGAGAGCCTTCGTTAGTGGAGGAATTTGTTATGACAACTGGCAAGTATGAGAGCTGGCAAGAGTAATTTGAAATATATATATTTTTTATTATTTATTTTCGGTCTGTTGGGTGTGTCGCTCATGCATTATTTGGCATTTCTGTGGCACTTTAGATAGAGTCGTCGAGATAAGATTCGCTTTGCGGAGAATGTCGAATGTCGAATGTCGCTGAAATTGGGATAGTCCAGAATTCGGGCAGGAAGTCAGGGGCCATTTTCCATGGCTCCACCCAAGCGGATCCATTAATCACTTGCTGGAATTCCTTGAGCTGATAGCGCTGTGCTGCAGGTGATCACAACAAGCCGTAGATACAGATTTATAAAGCCAACACATATAATATCAGATAGATCGGGGAGCTCTGGATCTGTGATTTGGCGTGGGGGTAGCTTAAGTCGGCTACCGACTTGACTTGAACTTTTATCTGTGACATTTAATTAACATTTTAATTAATTGCGGGCAACTTTCCGTTAGAAGCTAAACGCCTTCCCCTGCCGTCGCCAGTCCCCACCTCCCAGTTACTGCTACAAGTGTCGAACGCATTGGCGCTGCGCTTGCGCCACACACATATTTCAATGCGGCCACGGCGGCAACGTTGCGTATGCGCAATTTATTAGGTGCGTATCGTGTGGCGAACTGCGTGGAGAAATACGTCAAAAACTCGACGGGCTGCTACTTAGTATTGGGTTACGCGGAGATTAAGAGACTTGAACGTTGATAAATATATAATTTATATACTTTATATATTTTTTAATGATTGATTACTCTTGGTTTATCTACATTTTAAGCAGTTTTCCTTTTGCTTTATTTTATTTTGTGTGTTTCTTATTTTTTCTACTGACTAATACTCTCCTGAATACCCTTTCCTACTAAAAAAAAAACACACCATTTAATAATCCCCCTGGCCAAATGTAATTTGAGCGCCTTGCCACTCGATTAGAATTTTTGATTTGGCCAAGTTTGGCTCTCAAGAGCTGGCTGGCTAACTGGGTTGGCACTCGATCAGAGCTCATTGTTCTGCCTCCCCAGTCATTACCTGGCGCGATTTGCAGTTCTTAACGCCTTCGGAGCTCGGACTGGGCCGAGAGTTACGCAGTTTATGGCTTATTAATGCCGCAGCGTTTTGTTGTCATTTTGTTGCGGCTTATTTATTTATTTTTCGAGTTAGAATCAATTAATTGAACAACTCTCGCAGCCAAAGTTGCTGGCTAAGTAATTCTCTTAGTTATTTGTCAATCGGTGATTAATTTATGTGACTCGGGGATTTCGTGCCTTGGGTCTGTCTCTCTTTTTGTTTTATGAAATAAGCGATTGGCAATTGGAAAAGGCATTCGGTGTTTTGTTTCTGCAACAGCCATTGGGGTCAAGTTGTTTGGGCTTTCAAAGCAGTTCGCACTCATATATTTTATAGCTCTAAATATGCAAAGCTGATCGGTACGAGCTTCTGTGCTGGCCCAGCAATTTATCTCAGGCAAATCTCTTCCGATACAGTCCCATAAATATGTTTTGATTTCTTGTTTTTCTGCGGTGCGACTTATCGGATATGTGTGGCCAATAATTTGTTGCCCAACTCAAATTCTGAGTAATTACCCGACTTCCATGTTTCTTTTTTTTTTCGCGGTGCAACATTCATTAGCAACTCTTTAGCGACGGATGCCGAGATACATTAGGTATTAGGTACAATCTGTAGCCAATAGATACGCGTTCGGCGTACGCATGTGGGCACCGATCGCTCGCAGAAGAGGAAGTCTGTGGTGTCTGTGTGTGAAATTGGGCAAAGAGGAAAATAAAAACACATGCCAGCCGAAAAAATCTGATCTGAGTCAACTTTGGCTAACGCTGGCTGCAGTTAGCGTGGCCCATTAGATTATGTAACCACGGCCAACACGCAGTCGCAGTTGCAGTTGCAGTCTCAGTCGCAGTCGCAGTCGCGGCGGCGTCTGTTGCATTATTTATGCGGTCTGAAAATAATTTTTTTCCTCCGCAGAGTTAGAGCCAAAGCCAATTGACGTACTTAGGGTAACCCGTCGACATCGTTGTCTCCTCGGAGTTGGAGTCGAAGCTGGAGCTGGAGCAGCCGATGTCGTGTGGGCAGCCGCTTGATGCAACCGGTGGCGTCTAGGCTGCAGGTGCCCCATTCCCATTCCCAGTCTGTGCCAATTTTCCACTTTCGTGTGCTGACTGCACTTTCCAGGCTACTTGGCCCACACTCTCTCTCTCTCTCGCCGCTCTCGACCACGACAAATGGCTTCCTGAACCGACTTCGAACTGATTTGTGTGAGAAAGTCTAGGTCCAAGATTGAGACAAAGCGAAATGGTAGCTACGATGGAGCCACGACGATGCTATAATGTTGTCAAAGTGTTTTATGGCTCTCTTGGTTATGCAATCAAATTAGTTGAATGTTAATAAGTGAAAGATGTTAGCAGAGATCAAAGAGATCACTCACGAGCACCAGAGATCGGTCGTTGTAAGAGGCACCAGGCACCATATGTTGCTTTTATGGCTATTAATAAAATCATAAATGTCTTCCTGGTGTTCTATAATGTTTAGATGGATCTAGCTTAAAGCAGCTGTTTTACTATTGGGATTATATTAGTTAGAACCAGCAGATAGGGGGGTTTCCAGTTTAAACTATCAAATTTACAATGTATATATGTTCTATTCTTTAGAAGACAACGTTACTTACATCATTTCTAAAGCTTTAGTCGTTTAGAAGTTATGGGCAGAATAACAAAAAAAAACTACTGTAAAATCATCTTTATTGGCTATCTATATCTATTCTTTATTGAATATCTTTTCAACGGAGCATAAGATAGTTACTAATTTGCACATTTTTGCGAATTTTATAACCTTAATTTGAGATGTATATCGAATATAAAAGTTCGTTATGATGTATCGACAAAAATATCGCTTTTAATTCATATCGAAAATATCGTAAGGTTTGTTATTTTAAATTTCATAAAATATCGTAAATATATAAATATTTAACGATAAAATATCAATATTATCCTAAATATATCTGGAAAAAGTTAGTTAATTTATTTTTCTTTTTTCAGGTCATACATAAAGGATATTTAAAATTTAAATTTAAGAGTTAATAAGCTTATCCGATTGTGGGCTCTATAAAAAGCTACATTTTCAAATAAAGTTTTAACTTAAATTGTAAATATAAATTTACAATTTATTTAAAGAGTCTTAGAAAAAAATATTAATTTAATAATCTCAAAATATTTAAACTCCTCTCAAAGTGTACTACATTAGCTGCCCCAATTCCCCTAACTCAAGAACCATTTTGGGACACCTTAGCCAGAAGGTTAAAGCCAACTTTTCTGGCTAACTCGACTCGCGTGGCCATAAAGTATTTCTGGTCGCTAATTTCTAGAAAAACATTTAGCAAGCCAGGCTCAGAGAGCAGGCACGAGTGGATAGCACACACCGAACGAACCAAACTTTGGCTCGAACTTCGAATAAAAAACTTGTTAAAATTTGTTGGCCTAGCTCTTTTTGTGTTTTGTGTTTTGTGTGCTATGGCCAAGCAAATAACCAAATTGATTGTTCACATTTTTTCTAACGAATCGAAGCGCATGCGTTGCATGTTTTTTCTGCTCAATTTTTGTTTCTATTTTCTGCCCGATTCCCAGATCGTGACAGTTCATTTGGAGCGGAAAGTCGAGCTTGGCTTGGGGATACTACTCTGCCCCAAATTGGCAAGAGACCCATATTAGAGTCAGGGGTCAGAGTTGAGCTACCCAAATGGATTACTCAATTAGCCAAATGAAAGTCGCTGCCGCTGCGATTGTGTAATGAACCCGCTGGAGGCAAAGATCGATTTGGGGTTACTTACTCGTGAAATGATAATGCCGGCAATGCTGATGCGTATTCTGGGTCCCTTCAGCAGGCGATATCTCAGATCCACGCCGTTCCAAAACGAGATGAAGTAGCGTTTGACCTGGGGAAGGAGAACATAATATATAAAGCACGTTTGTATGTGTCTGGGTAGACATTCATCACTAGGATGGGCTTTCATCTGGGCCGCATCTCTGCTATTCCTTGGATTCCTTCTAGCTAGAACGCACCCAGATCGGACAGACAAATAAATCTTCAGAGCGCGAGTGATGTGCATAATAATTATATTATGTGTGGAGCCATAAATAAAGAACTAAAGCTGGTTAGGAATGCCTGAACTGTCTGAATAAATCCCAAAGATATCTCTTGTTAGAAAGACTTGTACGATTTCACAGACACAAGTTTTAACTAGGCTGCATTCCCCCTTGGGGATTTGTCTCTCGCTTTTAACCAGACCTATCTATCAATGCGAGAGCACATGTCTGGGCTCGCATAATATCTGGCATACACATGTAGTGGCCAACGAAAAAAACAACTTTTACAATGCCTCAGACTGCAAAATCCCCTCCGGGGCTGGATTGGGTGCGACGCTATCGACGGCATCGCGTTCGAAAATCCGCAAACACACGCAGAGACGACAATCCCGGGCTGTCTCTCTGCAATCGCAATCGAAACAACTTCATTCGCGCGCTGCCCCGACTCTTAATTTCTTTTTTACCCATTACTTTTATTTTTTGCCCATTTTCTAGCCATTTTCTACCCATTTGGATTTCCAATCGCACTCCCTGTCACGCACACGTACCTGCAAATTATCGCCGCCATGGAGCCGATAGCCATCGTAGTCGACGATCACCAGGACCTCGGGATAGATGATGTACGGGGCTTGGCGGCGAGACCGGATCCGGGACTCGGCGGTCTGCGGTTCCGACTCCAGGGCGCCCTCGTCTTCATCGTTGAGGTCCTCAAAGTCCGGGCTTTTCGGGGCGCTGCGACGCTGGCGGCGCTGCAGCTTCTCCAACTTCTCGCTGGCCAGCAGATCGTCGGGCTCCATGAAGGCTGTGAATAAATAATAAACCGGAAATTGGGAATTGAGCAAAAATTAAGCAAAAATCGAGTGTCGGAGTGCTGGAATGTCTTTATTATGATATAAGAAGCGGACAAGTCAGGTAGCCGCACAGTTAACTGTATTGGGTATAATTTTTTGGGGGCATTTTGTCGAAAAGCCGACAGAGTGAGAAATGCCGGGCATTAAATAAATAACTTTATAGTGGTTATCGCTGGAATTTTGGCGCCACCAGCTCTGTTAAGGGGTAAATGCATTCAGCGAAGGGCGAATTGTTACATTGAACTCTTTGGGCTTTTACGATTCCCTCGCCTTCTTTTTTTTGTGGCAGGAAATGCTATCGCCCTCACGTCGATCTCCGAGGGGAGATTTATGAGGCTTGGATGGGGGCTCTCTATGGCATTCTATGGGTCAATGAGCCCATTAAGAATGTAGCCTGCTTCTCAGGGGCCCCGAATGGTGATGATGATACTCACCAAAGTCACTCAGCTGCTCTTCGGCGGCGGTTGCCTCTCGCTTGAAGATTATGTGGTGCGACTCCTCGGGATGGGGACTCAGTTCGTGCGGCAAGGGCTTAATCACCAAGTCGTGACCAATGCTACCCTCCTAGAAAATTCAGAAAGGTGAGAATAGGTTAGTTTGGCTAATTAATTAGAGAGAAGAGGCAAGAGTGAGTGAGTGAAGTTTTACAAGCTAAAAACTAATGCCAGCAGGCGTAATAACATTAAATTTCCATCGACATTTGTCAAACTGCAGACACGGGCGGCCGGCTGACTCCATTTCGGGCAGCTTGGACCACCGTCGCACATTTAAATAATTTATTGAATTTGTTTTAGCCAACATTCTTGGCCAGCGCCTGCACTCGGCAATATGAATATGAGTTGCGTTTGAATGACGCTGGCCGAGTCATAAAAATTAGCTGCAATTTGCATAGTTGCACATTTTATGCAAATAATTCCGCGCGATCTAGATAAGAATTTGTTTCCACACTATTCTCAGTCTGAGTCCGAGTCTCTCTTGGCTTGCTTTTATCGCCTCTGTAATTGCAATAATTAGCGGAGCCAGCGGGCAAAAGGCAAAGGCCTTGAAAAAGGTTAGACTGACTGAGCATATTTAGACACCTAAATGCTTTCGATTCAATTTGCTTACGATTCCATTTCAGCTTTAATTGGCTTTTTGTTTATCGATCATCGGCGAACTCCCACTTGGCGTGAGCGGGGCTAATTAAATCTCGGCAATAATGCTATAATTAAAATATTAACAGGTGAGTAGAGCTACTGGCGAGCGAGAACTGGCCACCAGCTGAGATCACGCCAAGTTAGGGAAGTGGCTCAAGCTGGGAGCTGAGTCAGCTGTCACAGGAATCCCATGGGATTTAATTCAATGAGAGTTCCCATGAAATCCGCCTTACACAAATCAGGCAAACAAATGACTTAGGCAACGAACTGCCTGGCTTTGCTCTCAATATACTTTTATGCTTGCCGAGCATTTATTGAAAATGCCAAAACGAAATTAAGCAAATACAAAACGCCAAAGTTCAATGTCCCCGCAAACACACGCGACTTCACTTAAATGTCAACAGCAAGCAGCCAGAGCAACAGCAACAGCAGCAACAACAACAACGACATGTGCCATAAACAAATTGCAGGCAAAGCCAAGCAACAAATTGCCACTGATGACATGGGCCAGACCAAGCCAAGACGCAGCCAGACCACAGAGCTGCAACTCGAGTGGAAATTGTTGGAGCAGCTGGAGCTGGAGCTGAAGCTGGAGCCCCATCTTGCTGGGCACTTGAATTATGATAAATATTTGAGTTAGCGACACTTAAATGGCTTTTGGCACACAGTGCGTATGATAAATGTGCGAGATAAAAGCCTGACATTCACATTGAAAGTAAGGTGCCAAAGAGCTGGGCAAACAACTCAATCTCAATCTCGGCGGCTCCTCCTCCTATTTCCAAACTTCTCTTTTTTTGGGACACCGGGTTCACTTAATTTTGACATAAATTCTGCCTCTGTGGCAACCGAGTAAATTTATTTTATTTGCCATTTGGCAGATCTTTTAATTTACGCGGCTGGCTCCAATTTTTTCCAATGGCTTGAGTGCCAGTAACAAATTCTTCGTGTCTCGCAGTTAGTTGCGCTTTCCGCATTTCCACCTCGGAAAACCGAAATGAAAAAGAAACTATCCGTAGCATTTTGGGCGTGTGCTGTGCTTATTTCGGCCCGAGTGCTTTATTTTCCTAAGACTGACTTAACGCTTGGGGTATTTGGCGTAAGTTTGTCTCGCGGTTAGAGTTCTGGTACGTGTGTGTTATGTAACTGCCCAACTGTGTTAGGCTTCGGTTTTTCCAAACGCCTCGCCTTGAACGCAATTTATGCGAAAAACCAATTAATAAATTACCCAAATACGATTTATTTACTTAGTCCAATGTCTTGAAAGTGTGGCCGATTAATTGCCTCTTAATTGTAGTTGAAAATAAAAGCTTTTACTTGGGCAATCGTATGAAAAAAACTGATGAATTCGGAAGTTTGGGGGAATTATCATCGCTTTCGAATTAACTTGAAATTTAACATAAATCCTAAACATAAATACATCGGCGATGCATAGCTTATTAAGTCAAAGCATTTCTTTATGGGGTTATGACACTGCATTGCTGCTTTTCTTGATTGTGGGCTTCATACAAGAGCAGAAAGGAGGTAAAGAGGGCAGACTCGGTTTTTTTTTAATTTTAGGTTGGTTAAAGTGTAACATATATATGGCTTCTATATAAATAATAATGAATACTATATCTAATATATTTTTATAAACTCAATTCATATTTACAAAATGTTCTGTTATTTTTGCCCGATATAAGTCTCAAAAGCTGGTCCTACTTAGAAAAAACCGATAGTCTGAGAATAATTACACCAATGAATAAAAGCAACCATAAATTATTTTTCCTCAATTTTTCACTTTCTAATATAAAGCCTCATTTTGTGAGAAAAACTGAAAGATTACACAACTAAATGAAAGCCACAATGCAGTGTCATAGCTCCATAACAAATTTTGTTGATGCAAACTTTTATTATGTTTTTTTTCTGATGCAAAATAATACTTAGCAAAAAGCCCGATCCATTTGCATTAACAGCAAGTATTTCCTCCTGCTCTCATTCCCATATCTCGGGCTCCCAACATTAAGATCCAAATATTTTACGATAATCATGGACCTTACAATTTTCCGCCTGTCGGCAAGTGCTGCCGGGCCAATTACATGTTGTTCAATGGAGAGGCCTAGAGTGCATTAGATGGGCCGCGGCATCGGAGGGGATAAAAGCCGGGGGTGGCGAGGGGCCACTACAGCAAATTGCTTTCAAATCACGCAGCTTACACACTAAAGATACATTTGCGCCACGGGTATCTCTCGGCTCTCGGCTCTCAGCGCTCAGCTGGCCCGAAATAAAGTTGTCCGAGTTGTCTTGTTTATGTAATCACCCACAACACGATTGTTATATATCCGTAGAAGGGGGAGGAGGAGGCCAGCTGATTTGGCATTACGCTCACGGGTGCTTTTTTCTTTTCAACTTCAGTTTCAGTTACAGCTTTAGCTTTGGCTTTAGCATCGGTTTCTGTGTCGAGTGTAGAGTAGTAGCCTTTCACACAATATTTCGGACCAGAGCGCGTATCTGTTGGATACAGATAGACAGCCTGATTGACACCTGCAGAAACGCCCCGCGATTGCAATCAACTGACAATGAGCCTGATTGATTTGTGATGATATTTTCGTTTCTTTTCTGTTTTTCAATTAAATGTAAATCATTTCTACTTGTAATATTTCTCCCCACAAACAACGGCGATTGCATAATGTGACACGCCACAAAAGAGTTCACTGAACCAAAATTTACTTACAATCAAAATTAACACCTTTTTTCGTATTTGTTTTTGGAGCCCCCAGAGCCCCAGAGCATCAAAGCGTTCGAATGTGCAAATACCAAAAATTGGCAGCCACAGAGGCAGCAACAAATAAAGCAATAATACAAAAAAAAATCACTTTGCGGTTTGTAATTTTGGGAAATTAGCATAATTTGTGCAAATTCATGACACGAACATTGGCCCCAAGCCAGCGGAAGGAGCAGCCATCATCATTATAGTCATGACTGGTGCCCGAAGAGACGTCAGAAAATGAATGTTAATTGAAGTAGAAGTCGCCTGACACCTCAGATCCCCGAGAAATATTTTAAAATAATTTAAATGCAAATGAAACACGCTTTAAGAAAATTATGTACGTATTTGGGCGTCGTTTATATGAAAATCTCACACGAGAAGCCTTGATTTTTGGCTTAGAAATAGTTATTGCTCTATTCAAAGCGCAGCCATCAATGGAAATGCGTTATAAGGTGTGTATTAATTTTTTTGTTGCCTGTTTTTTTTTGGTTATCATCTTGGTCAAGGTTAGATCTAATCGGCTCTTAAGATCGCTGTTCAATTCGAGTGCATGTAGTCGTAAACTACGGCCACGACAATGAGAACAAGAACGGATATTAATGCTCACAGAGAGAGAGAGAGAGAGGGAGAGCAGGGGCGAAACCGGCCGTGTTAACAGTTTGTTTACATAAAGCAGCTCGTTAAAAATATTCCGAGCCCACCTTCAGGCAGGCAGCCCACTCCATGGTTCTGAACTCGTATCTGTATCGGTTGTGGCTCCAACTGGTCAATGAATATTTATAAAAGAATAAAAATCAGCAGAACAGCAGAACAGCAGCGGCACCAGTGGCCACCGCCCATGGTCAGTGGTCAGTGGTCAGTCGCTAAAGAACTTGGCCCACACAGCGGCTCTCAAAAGCAATCAAAATTAATTTGCTCACAAAATGTATCTGCCACTAGAACGCACTTTGCCGTGTTTCGGTTTCTCAGCTCTTTTTTTGGGATAATTTGTTGCGATCTTTCGGTGCGTTGGTGCTGCAAGTTCAGCGCTGCCACCGCGACTGCGCTTTCAACTTGCCGCTCCAATAGCTCCGGCTTCGGGGGCCTAATGAAGTTCGAGCTGCTGCATGTCAAAGTCAAGTGGAGTCGACATCGACATCAACATCACAATCGGGCCTGACTGACGACTGAGTGGTCGCAGGTTATCCTTGCACTCAGAACTGTCTCAGAAGTGAAGGTCTCCCAAGGTTGCCTGACAACTACTTGCCGCTGGGTGTGACAAGAGCACGATGGTGCCCCTTGTTCGGGGCTCAGCTCAGATACCAAAGAATCAATCTCTGCATCTAATCTGGATTTAAATATCTTCAAGGCTTCGGGGGCCTTGCCACGCAGATAATTAAGAATCGATATCTAAACAATCTAATGAATTAATCTTTTCATCCATCTTATCTGGATTAAGATTTCTCCAAGGCTTACTAAAGAATCAATCTTTGTCAACAACTCTGATAATTATAAAGCTCTATTTAAACTAGACTACAAAGTCTGTTAAGAATATATAAACTATTAATTATAACAAAGAAAAATGGTTACACTCCTTTTAATTTCTTTCCTTCATGCTTAATTACTGCACCCCTTCGATTAATCCGCTTAATTGAAATCGGATCCCCTGGCAGGTACCAAAATTGAATCCCCATCAGCGGGTATCTTGCCCAATTTGGCTATCTAAAGCGTGAAAATACCCGGCTCTCTTTAAGCCCCCCAACCAGGTAATGGTCTTAAGCGATCCATGATATGTTTGTGTTGTATACGCCTTGACGTAACCGATATCTGGCCGTTTATTAAAATGCAATATATGCGAACGGCACCCGCCAGAAATGTTGTTATCATCTGGTGGCTTGCCACACCGCGTTGCACCAATTAAAAAACATTTTTCACGAGGAAATTGCAGACACACTCCCCTCAAAAAAAAAAAAAAAAACGAAGGAAAAATGTGAATTTTGATTAAATAATAAATATGAGCAGCGGGGGCTTAAATTGAAAACCACGACGGTATTTAAGCCTTTGTATGTGGGGCGGTGTCCAAAGATCGTGTCAGGAGGAGACTTTGTTCCCGACTCCCGATCTGCAGATCTGCATACGAGCTGCTAACTAAAGTTGGCTTATGGCTTATGAATATTGGCAACATGCTCGTTGTTATGTCGACTCGATTTAGTTTCAGCTTTTCAGTTAATTTTGGACAAGTGAGCCCCGAGTTCCTTGCGGCTATCGAGTAACCGAATATCAAAACCCGAAAGACTTAAGCAACAAACTCGTCAGCAGTTGGGGGTTGTGTCGTCCACATATAGACTATATGCAGTTATATATCCAGGGCGGGGTGACCAAACCAATTTGCAAAACTATTTTGCATTAATTTCGCTCAAGCCGCGGCTCATTGCACAATGACCAGAGCCGGATCGGGCCTAATCAGCCAAAGAGTCGAAACGAATAAAGTCATCAAATTGTATAACATTTGTAAATGTCGCCGGGGCATAAATTGCCAACTGGAGAGACACTTGCCATCCCCTGCTGAATGTCAATTCCACAGACTTTAACCCATAAATTGTGCAATTTTAAGCACTCGAATGATGATGCTGCTGCAGCTCATCGGTTAATGCAAATCGAATCGCGGCGGTCAGCCAAGTATTTAGATATAGAATATACAGCCAAGAGGAGCAACTATCTAGCATATTCACACATTGGACTCTTTTGTAAATATCAAGGCCAGCAATTAGTTGGGAAGGTGAGAAGACTGCGCCGCGAAGAAGAGGCTCTCGCGAGACGAATGGAAACCCGTTTTGGCACTTTGGACATGAACGTTGCTTAATGATGACGACGCGCCGCGATTGCCGTCAAATAGAGTTGGCCAAAAGGCTGAGAGCCGTGTCCAAATGTCGCCCCGGCTACCTAATAATTCTGTTCGTCGCTCGTTGCCGTTTACAGAACTCTGTTTGCTCAAATGGCAGTGTTTATATTGATATTTTCAGATGTTGGTTGTCAAATGTCAAGAGTGTTTCGAAAAAAAGGGCAAATCGCATTTGTAATCTGGGGGAGTGTGGCCTGTGTAGGTGTGACTGATAAAGTTCAACCAGAGAAGGTATAAGCACGAAAAAGATGTCCAAATGATAATGTCTAAATATTATGACCATTTGGGGAATTTTAAAGGGTAAAAACAAGTATCTTAAACATTTGTGAGATTGGCATGAATTACCCAATAAGGTCTTAGTATTTTTGGCATTTATAATCATTTCGAAAATATCGTTTAATTTGATATATCAAAATGTATAAGTATCGAAAAAAATCGCATTTAACATTGAAATATCGATATTATGGAAAAATATATAAATTAATTCGAATTTGAATAATGTCTCAAGATTGTAATAATAATAATATGTATATCGATAAAATAAGTTAGATATAATAATCGGCAAAAATATCGCGCTCAGTATCATATAAAACATATCGTTAAGTTTAATTTATCGAAATTTCTGAATATATTTCAATAATATCACATTCAACGTTGAAATATAGTTATTATCGATATTATGGGAAAAGTAACGGATTGTTATTTAATTTAATTGTCTTTTTTAACCGATTATATTTAGAACATATTTAAAACTTAAGTATTGATAACATCTTTATATTTATTTCAAACATAGATATTTTAAACTAAGTTAAGGGTGTTCTTTGACACGGTTAATATAAACTTATCGCACATTAATCGCAACTTTAAAAAACCTATTTATGTATTGAATATCCATATTTCTGTCATACCGATTAATATTTAAATTCAGATAAACTCCGACTCAGTAACCTCTTAAAGGCAAAGCAGATATGCCACAAACCCTAAACTCCCATAATGAGATCTACAAACTCACTTGTAAATTATCAAATTTGTTTCAACTAAAGCGAAGATACTTTTACCTGCCTTCTCCCCTTTCAAACTCATTAATAGAGAGATGCATATCACGAGAGGGCACTGCATAATTGCTCTTATGTAAGCTGTGAAAGGTGGCTGGAAATGCATTTCATGACTTTCCTGGATTTGTTTTCAGGGCCACAACTTTTCGGTGCCCCTTGTAATTAGCCGTCGAGAGTCATGCCTCAGATGCATTCGTCATTCGTCACAGATGCATTGCATCCAATTCATCAGCCTCAGCCGCACGCATCGCTTTTGGATGCGACCGCAATTAGCATTAATCAAGCTCGCTTCGGACTGGCCCGAAAAAATACTTTATTTATTCAAGTGCACAAGCAAATGACCAAAAGCATTAAAGGCTAAGAGATGGGTAAGACAAAGCCCAGTTAGCCAGCCGCCAGCTGTTAGTACAATTTGTTTTGTCCGTCGCGACTACGATTCCCTTGAGCTCGTTTCGTTTTGATAAATTCCCAGACGGGGCTGGCGATCGGCTTAAACAATTAGCCATCTCTCGAATGGTTGTCATCAATTTTTGGAGCTATTCGCAAGGCAAACACATCATTTGGGGGAAGACTCCGCGTCTGCCGAGAGTGTAATTGGTCATGAAATTATTATTTATTCGCATGTAAATGCTTCCCTCCCTCTGAGTCAATGTCAACACACCACTGATTGGGTCAAAATTGGATACATTACCTCGACTGGCAGTGGGTGGCACAAACACGGAGAGCAGATACTCTGGTTCAGGTCACAAGACGACCTTCAACCTCTGACATGTACGTATTAAATCAAATTCGATTTGTGTGCCGCGTTCCCACACAGATTTTCGGACTCTGCGGCTATCAAAATGATGAATAACTTCGGCTTTGGGATGCATCATTTTCAAGTAGTGTGGGAATGGCTTTGATCGAGACTCGTGGAGAACCTTTACATTCCAAGCTCGGTAATGAGGTTGATTCATGGAATATAGCGTCGTGTCCCGCCATTCCATTCGAAAATAGCAACAAAAGCTCGAATATCTGATCGAATAGTGCGTGTAAGACCACAGTTAAGTAAGCTGTAATTAAATTAAATCGCTGGCGGGCTTACAATTTTCTTTGAACGCGTTTTGCAATGGTAGTAGGTTCGTGTCTTGAGTCTTTCGTTTAGCGGAATGCCAAGAAATAGGATTTAATTTTAGGCTCCCAAAAATCCCCTCCATCTACAATGTGGTAGTAAAATATTTTAAACATTTCTTAACTAGTTGTGTCAGAGGCCATAATTACCTTAAGTAAGTCGCAAATTTTTATGGCCAAAACCTAATTAAATGTCCATAAATAAGGAGCGTAAAACGCGGAGCCGCGGATGTGGCAGCTTCAGCTGCAACTTAATTTGTCGGCATTGTTTGCTTCGGTTTAATGGCAAACCAATCGAACCAAACGACCAGAAGTCTTACGCAATTTGGCCATCTTTCGGCCATCGCCAGTGACTTCTTGTTAATTACAACGCGGCCAGCAGCATCGCGATAGGAGAACCCGTCTATTTAAGGTCACAGCCAAGCCGGAAGACGCCTCATCATCGGATTTGGACAGCCAACAGCCAACAGCTGCGTCTTGGCCAATTGCGAAACTTTTCGCCGGCTTTTGCACCTCAAAATGTCAGCGGGCAGCAAACATTTTTCATGCTCACATATGTGTGTGCCGTATATTTTCTACATATTATTTATGAATTTTTGTGTGTCTTGTGTGTTTGTTTGACTGTCAGTGCAGCAGCAGCAGCTCTGGCCGCTGCTGGCCCGGCGCACTTGGCCATAACAAGTCGGTCAAGTCAAGTCAGACCCGGCCAGACATTGTGGTTTGACCTTTTATTGGCTGCTGTCTGTAATTATTATCAAAAATACATTTTTTTCCTATCCTCCATTTTTTGTTTAACAAATTAAATCCAAGCAGACGTCGTCGATGCCCAAAAAAATTGCCAAAAATACAAACGGAGAGGCAGAGTTGAAGCCCCAAGACTTTTGCCTACGCTGCTTGTTTATTGACCTTATTGTCTGCCAATATTTGTTGGCCGTTTGTCCATTTGATTTGCTGATTATTAATTTAGCCGAATTGTGACATTTGCTTGTGCAATTCTCCATGCAGGCGAACCTCAAAAGGTTTCGCGGCTTCGGTTCTTTTCCCACAACGAATCCATAAAAGAGAAAAGATCTCACACACAATGGCCGGTAATTAAGGCAGACTTCCTCCCTGGCCAAAACTCGTTCCTGCCTCATATTGAGTTTCATTTCCGCTCGCGTAATGTTAATTGCCAATTGTCTTATAATTAAACGGCACCAGAACTTATCTGATGGTAGTTTAATGCCCGCAACAGTATAAAAATTGGATATTAAACCAGAGCATAAACAGAAATGGCAAATAATACTGGGAATTATGGCGACCTTCAGTGGGGACGGTGAGGAAATGCCATAATAATTGCCAAAAGGTGGAGTAGATACATTTTTTTGGCAAAAGTTAATGATAAAAGGCGAACTAAATTTAGCATTTAGCGAATACTTCTTTAATGCTGTGGTTAGAGGTTAAGCAATTGGCCTCAAGTTATATCGGAATATTTAAACGATTGTGCTTGTTCTAACAACATGAGCATTTATGGTCTAATGCCATATATCTTGGCATTATCGCCCATACGCCATCACAATTTTTGTACTCCTGTCAAATTGCAACCAAGGCGGCGGCCTTGCCACAAAAATAAAAAGCATATAAGACTGAGAACTAAGGATAATATTTAAATGTATTTTTTCTTGGTCGCTATAGCGACCACTGTCTGGGGTATCCATTAGTCGACCCTGACCATTTCCATATAGCTTTTCAAAGCCGGCAATTTACATTTACAGCTGCCGATTGGCCCGAACGTTTTTGCGGCGATAAATTAATGCTTAATCAGCAGAAATTGTCTAAATCCGCAAATTTTCCGCCGTCGTTCTGAATATCCGATCCGAACGGGCGTTTAATTGTAATGCCCGCCGCAGACACACAAATCGAAGTGCGCGACAGCAGCCAACATGGCCGGCATGTCCAGCTTCAGCTTCAGCTTCAGCGCCAAAAGTGACCAGAACAATGGCCGTCTGTCATAACAAGAACAAGAACCGAACAAGCTCGGAATGAAAAAACGGTAACAGAACAAGCATTAATGGCTTGCGCTAATTGAAATTCTTGTGGCACGTTCATTGATTGCACTACACAGGGTGACCTTGCCTCGAGGCGTGCGGAGGCGGAGGCGAGACAATTAATTGACTGGACGCAACTTACCATTATCAAGTCGCCAGTTTTCACGTGGCGCCGCATCAAGATTGCAGCCATATTTTGCTCATCCTGAAACACCTCGCCCACATCGTTTTTATGGTGCTGGAAAATATAGAAGAAAAAAAATGAAATTAATGAATTACAAATTTATGAGACAAATAAAAAATAAAGTTTCAATAATAATAGCCAAATAAATTAGTTTTAATGATACCTCATAAAAAAATATGCTAATATTAATGATGACTTATTGAAAATATTAAACGTCTCGTTGCTAAATTTATTTTAGTTGCACTGCGTGCTTTATTACCTTTAAATGTATCTTAAAAAATAATTAAATTAATTTATGCAAGACCATAAAAGCAGCTTTACTACTTACATAAGCTAATAGTTACTATTAATCACAACAAGTGCAAACTAACTAAATAAGTTCAAGATGGAGAGCTAACAGATATTATTTATGAGTTTATTTTAATCCCAATTTATTTAAGACCAATTTAATTTAATTTAAAATATTTGAGCTGTCATATTATATTATATTAGAATATTAGCATTTTAAATTGCAAATATGGCAAGAAGATATTTATAATGAAAATTACAGAGGTTTTTTGTGTGTTTAAAAATTTCCTGAATATGATAATTATGTATTTTCTGCATTATTGTATAATACATAAAAAAATACATATAAAATAAATAGCCTTCCGAGGGCTTAATCCTTTTGCAACATCTTTTATAAGCATCAATGGGATAAATCCTCAAAAAAAAAACAAATATTTAGCAAAATTTTCTACCAGATGCGCCATAAACTGGAATATATTTTTAAAATGTGATTTTGTAATACTTATTTGTAATTTGTTTTTAGTTACTACTGTCATATCGTTGGGATATATAAAATGCTAAGAACATAAAAAAAATATGTACATAAATATAAATTAAATATAAGCATATATTTAATTCAATTCCTTTATATTATTTTCCCTCATATTAATATATTTATTGCACTTTTAATCGCAGCTTCATATGACTTCACTGAATTTATGACAGCTCGGCAATGATATATAATATGTTTAGAGTGGCAATTAAACAGCCATTCAACATAGTTTTTGCGGGTCCAAATTCCGCACATTCCGCGAGATGTAAAACAAATACACGGGGCTGAGGCTGCAGCTGGCCGTAACTAAAAATTTAAAGCAATTTTCGTTTTGTTTTTTCGTATAACAAATGTATATTCTGCGGCGGCCACTGCAGCCCGAGAGTTGACCAAGACAAAACGCGTGGTTAGCGGGTAAATTTAATTAAATGCAGCTCTCAGGCGGCTAGGAAAGGGGAAGAAAGGAGGGGAGGAGGACTCGGACTCGGACTTGGACTCGGGCACTTAGTGAGGAGCGTGGGGTGAAGCTGTAGCGGTAAACTGAGCTTTGATTTATGCTCGCGGTTGGCAAATGTGACGCCTCAGCATGCACGTCACTCATACGCCGTGTGAGCCGCGGCAGACTTTAGACTGACCATGAAAAGAGTGCTGCTGGCCCGGCTTAAAGCCTAAGCTTCTGACATTTGGCCAACTGCTCTAGTTTCCAGTCAGCACTTGTTTTTTTTTCTTCGGTGCCCGACTGACTGTGTTTAAATCCTGTGACATAGACATTCGTTTTGGGGTTTTTATTATTCTTTTGCTATTGGAATTCAAGGCAACCGCTGCTGAGCAAATACCCCGGGGATATTGGTCTCTCGTATTAGCATAAATTAATATCTTATCTTCGGTCCCGCTTTGGTCAAACTAATTAAATTAATTGCCGCTGCCTAGCCTGACCATTCAATTCGTTTCGATTCGATTCCATTCAATTGAATTGAGTTCTGTAATAAATATCGAAATAAATGTAATCTGACACTTGACATCGGCATCAGCACTTGGCATTGGACCGCGTCCGCAGCTCAAATGCCTGTCGTGGCGGCACTCTATCAAATTACAGGCATAAATCATAACTGCACTGCCCCCGACCAAATATACCAAATATACAGTTACTAATCGCCGTACGCCCGATCGGAGCAATAAATGGCAGTACGTATACATATGTACACTCGTTCGTATCAAACTAAGTCAAGTGCCAAAATCTTAAAACTTAAACTTCAACTCGGAGCCATTGGCCTTTGGCTTGATGAGTGCTCTTGGCCAGAAGGTAATCTAGATATGTCTCTCTATAAATGCAGCTATTAATGTAATTTTGAGCTTGGAAATTATCGGATAAATGAACAAGTTCTGGTGGCCTAGGAAGATCAAATAACCTTATTTATAGAAAATTGTAATTACTAACATAATTTTAAGCTTAGAATGGTTATTATCGGATAAAAGAACAGGTTGTGGTAGTCTAAGAGGATCAAATAACCTTATTTATAAAAAAAATGGTTACTATTAGTATTATTTTAAGCTTAGAATGAATATTATCGGGAACCAGTTCTGATATGCTAAGAAGATTAAATAACCTTCTTCATAATAAAATGGGTTACTATTATAATTATTTTGAGATTAGAATGGTTATAAATGGGAATGGGAATGGGAATGGAATAGAGAAATGGGATAGGGAAACAAGTTCTAGTGGTCCAAGAATAACCTTAAATGTTTAAAGAGGGCAAGCAAGTTCTAATAAAAATTGTATTTTGTCACAGTAAATAGTTCTTAAAAAGTAGGAAGTCATCTTTAGATTTTTTATTAGTGACCTGATGATAAATAAAATTATTTTATTGCAATATAAATTATTTTTCTGCTAACAAAATAAAGAAGAAAAAATGGAAATACTTCTAATTTGTAGAATAAACTATTTACAGTGCAGTTGGATTATAAGCATTGCTAATATCTATCATTCGTTTAACTATATAATAAAATATGGTGTATCTACTACGATCCTATTTTCTTTATTCTTCCCTCTTTATTATTTTATTTATATCAAAAAAAGGTTATCTGCTAGAATATTTCTTAAAATGTATTAAAAAATGAAAACTTCTATAAAATATCCTTTTAAATTTATTTGTTTCAAAACCTTCAATATTTTCTTTATTCTTCCCTCTTTATTAATTTATTTATATCAAAAAAAGCTTATCTGCTAGAATATTTCTTAAAATTTATTAAAAAATGAAAACTTCTATAAAATATCATTTTAAATTTATTTGTTTCATAACCTTCAATAAATGCCAATAATTTAGCTAAATGCCTTTATTGAATTAATAGAGTTTATTTGCAAAATCGACTTCCCAGAAAATTTGCCAGAACTGAGCAATTATTTATCGCTCTGATCGAATTACTGAGCTGTCCAGAACGGGGCGGGGCTTGGGTTGGACTTTGGTGACCGCCAAAGCGTGTGGACACGCAGTGGCACCAACAACACACAAAAATTCATGTGCAGCAGGCATTTATGGCTTAATTTGTTGTTGCCGTCGTTGTCGCTGCTTTGTTGTATTTGCTAGTTGGACACGGCGACCTTGTGAAAAAATAAGTTCAAAGCAACAAGTGGCAAGTGGCGACCCCCACACACATGCCGTGGATACGGGGGCTCACGTATTTCGGCTGCCATGAATCCGAATCCGAATCCAAATCCGAATCTGAATCCGAGTCCGCGACCGAAAAGGCCGCTCGAGTTGTCGCCTGGCCAAGTGTTTTGGCCATATAGTATTTATGAACTGTCAGTCGGCCACTTATTCTGCTCTTGACTCGACTTTGCATGGACCAATTTCCTCCGTCTGTGTCTGCATCTGTGTTGACAATTGCTGTTCTCATTTTGACTTATTTTGTTCTCTCCCAGCGACTGCACTTTTAATTAGTTGACTTGCAAATTGTAAATTGTTAGCTGTCGCGCGCGTTTTTTCTCTACTTTTTCACTTCGAGTCCATTTCAATTGAATCCGAGCAAACCATATATGTATTTTTTTTTATTTATGGCGCCGTAAACTTTTTAATTACAAAATGGCAACAAGACATTATGCAGATCTCTTGGCGGAGATTAGGCTCTGGCCCGGAATGTTTTTGTATCTTTTTCTGTTGGCTGCAAATCTGGGGCTTACGTAAGAGGCGAATTTCTCGGCCCATTTCGATTGATGGTAGGCCTAAGGGTGCTATGGTTATAGCTGATAATTTCTAAACTTTTTCGTAAAAGAAAAATATATAAAATACAGTAAAGCAGTTTTTTGAGTAGAGAAACTATAGAAAATATTAGGAAAACTACGAATTACTCTTTTTCCAGGAAGCAACTCTAAAATAAAAGGGCTCAATGATTTCCCAATAAAAACCCAACCCTGTTGAATGCTTCACATCAGCACTTTGGCCACCTAAATAGCCGAAAATGAAAGTAACAGCCTCGAGAGTTAACAACTTCCTGGCTGAAACATTTTAACCGATTTTCTTTCGGCTCTTTCTTTGGCAATTTTGTTATGCAAATTAAGCCGAAAAGTTGAAAGAAGAGAGACACAAATGACCCGAAGCGGGCGAACTTGGCAAAGTGAAAATTAGCCTCTGAACTCTTTCTTTCTTTCTTTTCTTCGCTGTTGTTGCTGTTCAGTATCGGAGCGCGAAGAAGGTTAAGGCATTAGTCTCAGGCCCTTAACCCGGCCAGAAAATGATAATTTGCCATTGTTCGTGGCAAAGGAAAGGAAAGCCGCGTGCGTCTCTGCGAATGCGATATATGGATATATATGGATTTGGTGGAGGCCTACACACGCTTTCGGTGAGTACGCACCGTAAATCCACGAGCCATTTAGCCAAGTTAACCGACACTTAACGCATTAGACGTCGTGTGGGCGTCGCTTTGTGTTGGCTCGTTCCATTTGTTGGCTTGTTTATTCGCCGATTTGTTTGGCGTCGTTACGCATACGCCGCATTGGCCGCATTGGACTTATCCATGCGTGAGTGTCTCGCTCGTCGGCTGATTTGCTTTGGCAGTTGGCTTGTTTATTACGCACCATTATGCATTGGATTTGTTGTTTGCAGTTCGCCTTTGATGGCAAGACAATGCCAAGGCTGGATCCGGCCATTATTTGACTATTATTCAGCCAATTATGTGTCGTATTGATTTTATAGCTGGTCTAGGGCTTAAATAACTTGTTTTAGATCTGCCGATAAGCCAGCAAGGTAGTTCCTTGTTTGCGACCCTAAAGGGAATGAGTTGGTCCAAAACAAAGCTACAAGCCGCTCGGCGTTAACAATAACTGCAACATGAGCATGGCAGCATGGCAACAACAAGCACAGAAACTGTCAGGCCATGGCAACAACTTGGCGGCATTATGCAACCCGATTGCAGCCGCAAAAAAGAGAGGTAGTGCTGGCAGTGCCAGTGGGAGGGAGAGAGCAGCCCGGACGAACTGCTTTCTAAGCCGCAAAAACGTTTTCCTGCCTGCCCCTTAGTGTTTTTTCCTCGCTTTCCGCGGAATTTGCAACTTGCTTCGCCCGCGCACTCCCGAGAGAGAGAGCACAGTGAGCTAATTTCGAATTCATTCAGCTGCCAAATCGGCGGACTCATTAATCATGCTTCTCCACCAGCACCAGCACCAGCACCGGCACCACCGACAACAAGCTGGAATCGTTTTGCAATGACAAGATACAATTTTGCGTCTTGTGAAATGAGTGCAGCGGCGGTGCATGGGCAGCTCAGCGAGGCTCAGCTCAGCTCAGCTCAGCTGCGTGGCATGCCACAAATGCTCTTGCAGCTCACTGTTTCATTGCACACACACACTCTGGTTTTCTTTTAATTATGCACTTCGCGTTAGCACCCATCAAAAATGCATTTTGAAAACTTAATTAGTTTGCTTTCAATTTTCCTTCGACTGGTTTGGCAGCGGCTCGCGCGTTCGTTGCCTAAGTCTTTCGTTTGTGCTCCGATTTTATGGTGATTGTCGAATCCCGAGCCGGAGTGCAGGTTGCCAAGCCTAAGCCAAAGGGGATTGTTCTTCTCGCCAGAGTCATGATCCACGAGCAATTGGTCACCGACCACTGGCTACAGATTGATATCTAAGTACCTGGGCCACGTTGTTGCCTTGTAAACCCGGATCATTTCCCCTTTGCCACAACAGGGAAATTGAGCAAAAGTGACTTGAGGAAATCCTTAAAGCTTGCATAAATATTTAATAAATATTGCTTAAGGAGATTTTTATTACATTTCTGCACAAAAATGAAAATTAACTATTGCTAAAATATTTTTTTATTTGGTTTATATTGCATTTCAATTGAAGTTATGGGTCGTAAAGAGAGGCATAATAAATTAGTATTAAAGTCATTATTGTAATGTAATAAAATATGAGCCTTACAAGATTTTATTATAGATTATTTTAATATAACTATTAGCCTTATTAATAATTTAACTATTCTTGCACAGCATATTATCTTTAAATTAAAACAAGCTCACATTATTTCCTTTAAATTTTCAACACAAAATTATATTATTTTTCCAGCAAAACCCAATATAATTATTCAACTTTTCAGCAATTCAACTGCCAACCTTTTCTAGCCTATAAAACCCGTTCAGCATTTTGTTTGCCGACAACTTCTGGTACATAATTCCATTTTGTTGATTTAGCGCGCCCCTTTTTGGCAGTTTCCATTATGCCAGAGAGCCGGAGAGCCAGGGAAACGAGACCTGTGTGCGACTTTGTTTTATTTCGCCCCATTCCTGGTATTTTTGCGGCTGCACTGACCTTTGTGCGGAGCCCCTATCGCATTCATCATCGCATTGAATGCGGCAGTGGGAGTGCCGAGCGACGCCTTGTGTTTGCCTTTTAATTTCTTGGGCATGCACTTGCCGAGGATCGGGAAAGGCACGGGAACGGCAGTAGCTCGTAACCAAGCACAGAAAATTTCACCGCACGAAAAATATTGCACTTTTTAACAGCACATTGATTTATTTTTAATTTAACTTTAATGGACAATCGAAAAACGCAACAATTTCCCTCGCTTTTGTCCGAAAAACCGAAACGGGGTCAGTTCTTCAGACATTCAGCTATCAATGGAAAATTATTTTTCGGTACTTTTGCGGTTGCCAAACAATAAGGCACAAAAAATAGAGATACAGAATGTCAGAAATTAGAATAAATGTTTTTTTCATGGCATTTCTTCGGTTGACTGCCTGTGGAAGGTCTCTGGCAAAGTGCCGCCATTACCAAAAAACAAAAAATATTCGACATAGAAAACATTGAAATTGTTGTAGTTATGTGGTCTATATCTTGAGGCCATTTGTTTGTGGCCAGAGTCCGAAAAAAAACAGAAACAAAAATAATTGCCAAGTCACAAGATTCAAAGAAGGGGGGAAAATGCCTTGCGTGGGGGGTTACCCAATATCAAGAAACACAGCTGCCTGAAGCTTATTTCATTTTAATTAAAAGTGAAGACTAAATCCCCAGCGATATGAAAGAAAAGTCAGACAAATCTTTCCGCATTTCGTACTGCGCGCGGCTTAAGACCGAAATTATCACACATAAATCACAAAAAAGGCAAAAACAAGAAACAGAAAACAGAAAAACAGAAAAACTCCAGAGTTGGCAAGAGTCCAAAACCATAAGAGTTCGGAGTCGCAGGTTCATTTCTTTTTCGGCTGTCGCCTGACATGACATTTCACTTTCATTTCCGAAGTGTTGTGTCTTGCATTCAAAATTATGTTGTGCAGGCCGGTCGGCCTCCCCCGCAGCCACCCTTTGCGGGAGTAATAATCGCCGAATATAAAACTGGTAATTTAAAGTGCGATCAATTGATTGTGCGCCATAGGATCCATGGGCAACACGCCCACAGCGGGTGCAAAAACCACACGAACATAATGGGTAAATGGGGGAAATTAAATTATATATACAAACAAGCCAGGGCAAAAGAAAGTGAACTCTGCTCGCGTTTGTAATTGCCAAAGAGTCACGTTCATGGCCCACCTCTTGGCTAACTGAATTTGATTTGAAGTTGTGGGTGAAGGAGTTAATATTAATGAAATGTGGCGATCGCATCACGAAATATGTAATTGCATTGCATTGTGCTGCATCATAAATAAAGCGAAGAAAACATACATAAATCCCTCTATCCCATTTCCGTACGTCCTTGACTTTAAGCCGCATTTTCTTGCCTCCACGTGTTAATTTTCTCAGACACAACAAACAAATGCAATTAAGTGCGAGCTCGGCAGAGACGCAGCCTACGTCTAATCTCTTTATCACACGGCCAATTAATTTTGATTAGATACGAGTACAACCCAAGCTCACATACAAATAAATAAATATTACAAGCCAGAGCCACAGCCAGAGCAACAATTAAAAGCCAAGAAACAAAGCCCCGCGCGGGCTATTGTTAAATAAAAGCTAAATAAAAGCAAACACCAAACAAAACGAAATATATAAAGCCCTAAAACGAAGCGCAGATAAAAGGCTGAAACAAAATATCTGCCTACCCCAAGCGGAAGTATGGCGAATCAACAAATCAGAAAACGTACAAAGGCAAGAGCTGTAATTTTTTTTTCGTATACTACCCGTCGTCGTGATGTAACCAATGAAAGTGCGGTAAAAGCAAGACGTATAAGGAAAATATGTGCAACAAAACGCCAATTTAGGGCAGGAAAATATATATGACAGTAAATCAGATGGCCAATCAAACAAGAAAATGCATTAAAGGTATTAGCAAATATGGTCACGGGGGAATGTTATATTACACAAGTTATTAATAATAAAAAAATATATGTGGGTGCTAGCATTTATTTAATTATATATATTTTTTATTAATTTTTTATTTAATTTCTTAAAGGTCTCAAACACGTTAGTTTCCTATACTACAATAATTGATAGTTTCCTATACTTCAAAAATTGTTCTCTAAGTAATTTTGGTGCCTAGCTAACATACATTTTATACACGCTTTAAATTGAAAATGAAAAGGTACTAATACTAGTAGTTAATAATAAGAATAAAATTGTTCTTATGTGAAAATATTTAAAATGTAAAATATTTAAGTCAAACTATTTTTCATAGAACCATAACTTAGGATATTAATATTAAAATTGAACTTAAACTCACCTCTTCATGGACGATCTCCTGGAGGTCCAGGCCGTGGGTGGCGTTCGGCTCGCTGCCGACGCTCCACATGCGCAGCTGGTGGGGCGCGCCCTTGAAGAGTCCTTGGGTGGCGCGCAGCGTGAGGTTGAGGTGCTGGCCAAAGGCGCTGAAGGAGACGTTGTGGGCCTTGATGGAGCTGACATCGGGGCCGGTCAGGTGGTTGTTCCCGCCGGAGGCCATGGCCTGGTGCTTCAGCTCGCTGTAGTAGGCGTTCTTGCTGAGATCCTTTTTCACATGGTGCGGCGGCAGGGCGGCATTGAGCTTTGGACTCTCGCCGATGCTGCGCCGCCTCCGCTGCCGCAGGCTGTGCTCGTCGTGGTGAAGGAGCTGGACAAGCTCATAGTGGGGCACTGCGTCATGGGTGTCCACGTGGAAGACTGACTGCAGCTGCTCCGGCGACATTTGTTTGTGCAACTGGGGAGGGGGAGAAAATGAAATAAAAATCAGGTTAGCGATCGCGCAGACAAGTTGCCCTGGGCAATGGCAGCAAATTGTAGCAATTGTCAGATGGATAATTGAAAAATTATCAATAATTCAATGCAATAATCGAGCGTTTGGCTCTCTCTTGACAAACGGTCCCGTGCGTGGCTCGGTTCGGTTCGGTTCGTGTTTGCATTGGACCCCTCAAGAGCTATCTGGAGATTAACGACTAAGCCAAGATCGGCTGGGTTTGGTTCGCCGCTCGGCGCTGAGTATCTTCGCTAACTGGGTCAGGGTCAATCCGGTGTTTGATAGATTTACTGCCTGTGCAGACTCGCATGTGTTTTTTATAAGTATTTCCGAATCAAACGAATCGAATCGAACAAGTATCAGCCGACCTGCGTGTAAACTTTTTCTCTTTAAATATATACATTGTGTGTTGGCCATAATTGCGAATTTCAATTAAAATCAAATTAATTTTGCATTGTTATTAATGGACTTTTAATCTGGGCCTCATTGTCGGTGCTTATAAATAGTGTTATTCTTCTAATCATTGTTAGTTAGCCCATTCTCTCGGGCTTAGAGGGGGAATTCCAAAATGAACTAGTTAATAAATTCATTCATTCACCAACTGAAACTACAAGGCTCGTAAATATTTCCTTAGTTGGCATATAATTCTACATCAATCAATATTGCGATTTTGTGGCTTTTCTACCGCATTTCTGTTTTATTTTTCCGCCAAATCTGCATCTCCCTTGCAATCCAATCAGCGCTGGCATCAGCACAAAAAAAGATCTGTTACAGGGCAAGCTGCGAGTAGAATTTCCTTAAACAACGTTTGAGACGCTTGAGTAAAAACAAAAACAAAAGACTCAGGCAACGAACTTGCTGCCAGAGCGGCTGCTGAGAGTACGACAAGCGGCCAGCAGCCATTTAGGCAAATTTCTTGCATTTATTTAGCCGAAAATGGCCTAAAATGAGTCAGAAATGGTATTACAGCAAATGACGACAACGCCGGACAAGCAAAGGCAAAAAGAAGCCAAAATGAAGCCAAAAAGAAGCCGAAAAGAAGTCCAAGACGAAGGCAAGGCAAACAAGCTTTTACAGTTGGCCAGCAAAGAGCCAGAGGTGCTGCCGGATGATGACACTGCCGGGCATAACCGTAAGCCCAAAGCTTAATAATTCTTTTATAATCGAAATGCTGGCGGAAAGTTACAAGTCGCTGAGCGGCAGGTGAACAAACGGCAGAAGAAAAACCAGACGCAGACTCACGCACACAGGCGGCGCAGACGGGACAATGCCAAAGCGTTTTTACTTTCATTTGAAACGTGTTTTGACCACAGACAACACTCGCTCACATGGCCAGGAGCCAGGCAGCCAGCCAGGCAGCCAGCCAGCTGTTTGGGGTCGCATTGAGCAACTTTTGGATCGTCGTCGCCCCATTGAAAGTGAAACTGACGCTTGAGAAAGGAAAACAGACACAAAAAGCTGCTCTCTCGATGAGGCGTTGAGTTTGCCACTCGAGTGCAGTCGGGAGTCGAGTGCATCGCTCGGCTCTGTCTAGGGCTCTCGGCCACCTTCGTTGGGAAAGTTTTGCACCTGCAGCGCAATTATCATTATTCTGAGCCCGCTTTTCCTAGCAGTATGCAAATCCCCCTGGCGCGGCGACCACACCCAAACACCAAACACCAATCAACACTTAGCTCTTGAGCCCTTGTGGCCAATTAATCGTAATTAAAAACAAATGAGAGAGCATTAAAAAAACAACACTGCGGTCAGCAATTACGAATTATGCAAAAAAGGCGGCATCCAACGAACAAGATCAGCAGCGGCGATTAAAGAACCAGGGTTGCAAAGGTTTAAGCCAGGAAAATAAAAACCGTTTAGGGGCCCAAACATGCTGGCCTAAACATTATGTAAATTACAGATAGTCATCGAAAATTACAGCTCTTAAGGAGGTGTTGAAATGAGCGGAAAATTAAAAGAAATTACCCAAAAAGTTGGGGTTACTGCATGGCGGGTTTCCTAAATTAAAAACCACTTTTATAATATTATATAAAGTATAATAAAATATATTTTATTGGATTTATTGTGGCTGTAGAAACTTCCTCTTCATTTTCTTTATTAGGTATATTAAAAAATATTATTTCTAGCAGCCCTGAAGCTTTTCTTATATGTATTTATATTTATTTATTTTGCAAATGGAGTTTACTAAATGCCTCTGATTATTTTTAATTAAAAGGTTTCCAAGCTAAGCTTTCTTTATTAATGTCTTAACATGGAACCTATTAAACCACCGGAAATGGACATAAATCAAGAATAAAACCACCGAAGCGAAGCCTGAGCTAAAATTGTCATCCGATTCGATTGGTTGGCAGCTGCCATTAAGTAGTTGGCCGACGGCAGCGATTTGTCCAGGCTTAAGTTTGACTTTATTTTCGGTTTTCGCCGAGTGCAATGACGGATATTGTGAAATTCGCGCTGTTTGTAATTTGTATGGCTAGCTGACTCGCTGCTGCTGCTGGTGCCTGTGCTGGTGCGCGGGCAATTACTGAAATTGTGCGAGATTACTCATACGCCCGGTGGACGGCGGAGTATAACACTATAACCGGCATGACGACGACAGCGACGACAGCGAATCGACTCGACCAAGTGCAATCAGAGTCAAGTCAAAGTAAAAGGTGTAGCCGCCATATTAACGCAAAAAGTGTGCTTCGAAATTGGCTCTGGCTGAGGCCAATACACTGTTTATGGCCAAGCCACCACCAGCAAGTAGGAGTTGTGCAATTGTTTTTTCCTCTTTCTAGCCGGTCAAAGTCAACAGCGAACAGCGAACAGTGATCAGCGGCAGACGCTCGAAAGAGTGTCACTCGACCTTTCGCACACAAAGAAATTATTCACTCGAAAAGCCATGAACGAAGGCACAGAGATTTCGGAGCTTGGGTTGCTGTGGATTGTTAACTATCCACTAAATTGCCCGTTCGTCTCTTTCCTTCCATTTCCTTGGGTGTGTTGACCTTGTCGCCACGGCTGACAAGCGGCGGAAATTAGCAACCGCTTCTGTGTCGGCGTTCAGTTTAGTTTCCAGTCGGGTTTTCTCATCTCTTTGCTCATTTTGGACGCTTTGTATTTATGCCAGCGATTAGCAAGGTGTGAAAAGTTCAGGGTATTACGACACCTTCGACAGGGGTTGTGTCTAATGCGAATGGCAAATTGGGTGATTTTTATTGTTTGTTTAGAAGAGGATTTAGGACAGGTTACCTTCGATAAGATATCGGTATCCAAATCGTAAATAAAAACGAAATATAGCAATATACATATATATTTTTTAAATATTTTAATATTTCATCTTTTAAGCTCGAAGTAAAATGGAAATTATTGTATCATTTTGAAAAAGAAAATATATAAAATATCGAAAATATCGTTTACATTTTTAATCGAAATCAAAATTATGAACGTATGGGTATACTGCTTGAAACTGAATACCTTTTAAGATTCAATCTATTAATATCCTCCACCAGTAATAATTAATTTGGAAGTTAACGAGCACATAGCATACAAATTTATCTTCGTAAGTATATGGAAATATCGATAACTCCGATACCATATAAATTCTTAAAATTGCTCCACGATAATTATAGCTTTTCATCTGTTTTCTGCTTGAATAATGTACAATCTTATTTCGGATTGCATAATCTCTTTATCAACCAGCAATTACTCATGCACTGACAGTATTTCGATTTTTCCTATAACCCCACGCACACACAGCGGGGAGAACGTGACCCGAGAACCCAAGCTTCAAAATGATTAAAATAAAACTAAAAACACAACAAACTCGAACCGTGACAGAGAGCTGAGACCAGGGTAGAGTAGTAGCCAAATCAAAGACAACGGGGAAACAACAACGAGTCGTGCCACAAACAGTTCTTGATTTCACAATTAAAGGCTTAATTTATTTGGCCGGCAATTGATAGGCCAGCAAACATTTGGCCAGCCGGCCGAGGTATGGGATATCTCATATTTTTTTCCAGCATTTCTGACAGCACATAAAACATGGAAAAAGAATTAAAACAAAAGCAAGAGTGGTGCTGCTCCGGCTGCTGACTCATGCATTTGAATCGATATTCTTGTTGTGTTTTGCATGTCTCGCTTTGGCTCGAGTCTCTCTGTTTTTTACATCACTTTTTTCATGCTCGGCTGGGATTTGAAGGGCCTCGTCAGAGTAGTTGTTGCTGTTGCTGCTGCTTTTGCTGGTGGTGTAGCGTGTCAACTTTAATTGCAGTGGAAAACGGAGACGAAGTCGTTTATGGGCCATCATGTTGCAAGCGCCATTTATGCGGCTCTGGCAAGGCTATGGGTCGATGTCTCCGCCAAACACGAACTTGGTCTCGAAAATATCCCAAAAGGAATACAGTCTATATGTTTAGGTGACCCAAAAACTAAGTGAAAATGTTAAGAAAAAATGTTAACGAGTTTTATCTTTATAAAAATAAATCTTCTATGGAAAACTATATTTTCAATTAATTGTATAATTTAAAATAGTATCTGTAATGGGTATTTCAAAAAATATATCGATACTGTATCAAAATTTGACGCAAAAATCGATAGCTAAACCGATCTCTTAACGTTGCGATATATGTGAGATAATCGATATTTTAACATTCGATATTTGTGCGATAATCACTACTCTGTTTGATATATCGGACCAATACAATCGGAAAAAAATACAAATATATTAAAAAACTGTTTTCGGATATTTCATCGATAATATCGATACTTCAAAGTTAAATGCGATGTTTTCGATATTTAATTTACGATTATTTTGGTAAAATATTAAGCGCGATATTATTTTTGATATATGTATCATAATGTATTTTCTCCTCGATATACAAACCTAATCAGTAAAAACGTGCATAATTTCCATAGTAAATATTGTACTTGCAACGTTGAATTATTAACTCATTAATACATTATTTGTATCTCCGTACAGGAAGTACAAAACTAAAGTCAAAAATCGAAATAAAAACCACCTTGGCTCAGCCTTTAGTCTTGAGTTTTCCTCAGTCAAAGCCAAACCATAACCTCCGCAACAAAAGCGGAAAGCAGTGACAATGAAAGAGAAAGAGGCAAGCAGAGTGGAAGCCATAACCATGATGGCAAATAATAACAATAAAGAGAAGGAGAGAGGGGAGGCCAGACTGAAGTTTACTTGAAATAATTACAAGAACTTTTTACGTCTGACCTTGGCCATAATTTTGCTGGCAGAGAGCTTTTTCTTCGGGCCAAAACAAAAGCCAGCGCAAGCTGTCTTGGATTTCAATGAGACACAAACACACAGGCACGGGCAATGCCATTCAGATATAGCCCGGCCATAACATATAACAATGCCATTTTATTCCTAACGTCGACTCTCTTCGGCTCCGCGCTCTGTTTTGTAATTTAATTAATATACAAAAAATGTTTTGTATTTCTCGAAATGCTAATTACGCACAATGCGAATGACAATGAAACCGCTGACTGACTGACTGACTGGCGGCCACATTTGTTGTTGGGTTTTTTTTCACCGTTAGCTCTCAAGTCTTGGCTCTCAACTCTTGCCAGTTGACTGTAAGTGCCCCCAAAGGTTATTTATACCGCATTGAATTGATTGATGAGTTCTTGGAGTCCGATCGAACGTGCTCCGAGCCATTGGCATTGACGGGGTCGCACTGGAACACGGACTTGCAGGGGAGGGAGCTGGGTATCAAGGTACAAGGTACTTACATCTGGCAGGGCCTGGCATACTGTGCTGGCCAAGAGTAGCGCTGTGATTAGGCTTAATGTTGAGGACATCTTACTGTGCCGGTTGCCTAGTGTGCTAAAGGTATCCTTAAAAATGATTAAACTGCAAGGAGAACGGAGAAGACCAAAAGTTAATTAAAAAGGTTAACAAAAGCGGAATAAATTGAATAATTTAATTAATTATATTTAAGATTAAATTAAAATATATTTAAATAAAATTTATAGTTGAAAAAAAAAATACTAAGATCTTGTCAAAGACAAGGAACAGACTTGGAGCTTCTTCTAAGGACTTTCTTCCATTCCAAATATGAGATAATTAAAACAATCAATCTTATGAATTTTAAACACTTTTAAACTTAATTTTCTCTTAATAAGTCCCCAAGAATATTATTTTGAAATCGCCACTAAAGCAATTTAAGAGTTTAAGCAACCGGAATAAATACCAATCGGCATTCTTCAATTTGTAAATAAAATATTCTACAATTTTAACAAGGAAGAGCTCAAATTATAGATCTCTTTAGCATATTAAACAGAAAAATCTCTCAATTAAGAAACCTATCCATGTCTAATGTATATTTTTATAAAAGAATATTTAATATTTCTTAAGGCACCTCTAACTATCCCATTCACCCCACGCGCTATGGTCGCATGCAAAATATTTTTAAATCCAAAATAATAGCTTTACCACCTCTTTTGAGGCAGTATTTCCTTGCCCAAAAACCTGTCCTCGTCACGCTCAAATGGGCATTATTTTTGGCAAAACAACACAAGTTGTTGCAATTTTATCGCTTGTTGTTGCCTCAATTAATATTTAGCCTTTTTTTTGTAGAAAGAAAAACCTAGTTTTCTGGCCGGCGCTGGCTGAGTAATTAATTATTGCATAAGGCCAAGAAGCAGCCAGCCTCGAGGCAATAAAACAATCTTGTCCGGCCCTGCTTATGGCTGTTGTTGTTGGTGCTTCTGTTGCATGTTGCACATCCGCCCCGGCATCGAATGCGGCTAATTGTCAATAATGATGCAGCGATGCGTGGCAAGAGGCGAACAGCAAACAGCGAACAGCATCCCATGGCATCCATGGCAACGACATGGCCAAACCTTTTGACAAACCAACCAAGAAAACAAACAGAACTGACCAGCGGCAACAACAGCAGTGACAGCAGAAGCAGCAGCTGCCAGTTCATGTTGCAACTTCTCAGCGGCATTTTCGACAAATTGCATGACATTTGCCAGGCTTTGCACAATTTGCATGCAACATGCTGCAAGTCTGCCTCTGCCGTGGCCCAGTTCCAGTTGAAAGAAAGTGCGGAGCCGGTGAAGGAATCAATCATCATCAATCCTAATGAAAGCAAAGCTAAGCAATTGCCGAAAAATGGGCGGATCTTAGCCAAAGGGCAACGCCTCAACATATGGCCTGCTTCAAATTGGCAGCCACAAATCTTAGGCCCGAAGAAAGTACAATTTCCACAAAATAAATAGTTTGCTGGCGAAAATTGCCAGGCAGAAAAATGGAAACAAACATGGCAAGACAATTACTGGGGGATATTTTCCTTAAAGGTTTAAAGAGAGTTTTTGATTTATAATTACAGAACAAAAGACTTTAAAGCGAACTCGTTTTTATAGCCAAAAACGAAGTAACAGATTATATGACTTACTTAATTAATCCTAAGGTAATATTAGCCGAATAAGATCTCAGGTGCATCCAAATAAAAATAAACTATGAGACCAACTCTGCCAAAGGCCACATGACTTGTGCTGAGGTGTAATAACCCTCAAAAGTTCATAAAAAAAAAGCAATGGCAGAGCCCTCGTGTTAGCCGAAAGTGCAATTTGGCAACCTTCAAGGCTTCCAGACTTTCACCCAAAAACGAAAATGAATTCAGAGCATTGAAGAGTGTTTAAAACGAAACGAAGATCGGCGTGCAGCGACTGCAAGTTATCAGGAAATTCAAATGCAATAAAAATAGTGCCAGACCTTAGGCCAAAACGTGACCGCTTCTCGGTGGCTGTTTATATTCCGATTAATAATTTTTACAAAATACACACTAAATCAGACGAGGGAAACAGTTATGAGGCAAGCAGACTCAAAGGCGAATGTGCGATAGAAGCGGAGCCAAGAGATGGCAACTCCGTCCATTCGGTCGATCATTTGCATAATTAAGGTCGATTAGGGTCGAATCATTTGCCATATGTGTGTGCATGCATAAATCTGAGTTTGCTCAAGGTTATGGCTATGGCAAAACAGTTTTTTGATTTATATTCAGGCTTGCATAATTCCCGTTCATATTTCTTTGAATTTATATAATTACAAGCGGGAAAAGGTAAATAAATAAAAAGATACGCATCATCAAATGTCAACCGATTCCAAACAGAAGCTGGCCGACAAAAGTGTGGAAATGGAAATTGTGCCAAAAACCAAAACCCGAAAACCACCGAAAGATATAGGCAAAAAGCGGCGTGGAGACAGAAAAGCAAGTTGCATTGTCAGCTTCCGCATAATTATGCCGACTTGGACCCCAACACTTGGCCATATATTTTACATTTTTTTAGTTTTTTCTGTTTTTTCACTTGTTTCTCGCTTTTTATTTTGTGGGTTTTGCTTTTACCATAAAGTCGGCGGCTCTTTCGGTTTATGGGAATTTTTTGTGTGTGGGTCTGCCGCCGCTGCTGCTGCTGCTGGCTAGTAGTCTTGCTTTTAGCTCTGGCTTTCTTAATGAATTTGCTGACACAACCATCTGAGAGGGAGATGGAGCTGGGGTCTGTTGTAAGTTCGTTTGTTTTTTTCGGGGGGCGTCAGCGTTTTACTTTAAATTGACATTGACAGTTGGCCAGCAGCACCATCTTTCTCTCTTTGGCTTCAGTCAGACGGGCCAGCGAACAGCTGGTTTTTTGGCTTCTGTTCGGAGATAGCCATCACCTGTGTCAGCACCTGAGTCCGGTGGCTTGATGAGCTCTGCATTTGGCTTGATAATGAACCCATTTCCCCATTTATTGCTGAGCTGTGTCTGGCATTGGCAAGAACCGCCATATTTCTCAGCCCCTGTCTGGGCCAGAAACTGGATCACACATAAATCGGCTCAAAAGTGACATAACAAAGTTCAACTGTGAACGCTTTTTGCACAAGAAATAATAAATTTTTGCCTGATACGAGTCGCGGAGTAACTGCAACTTGCAGACAACGATCAAGTGGTGGCGAAGGCGGAGATTACGTAAAATGTCTGTGACCTGAACTTTTTGCATTTGCTTAACTTTTTCGGCGTCGAGCCAGTGTGCTTGTGGCAGGTGGAAAAGGGCGAGCGAATCTTTTTGCCCATTGTTTTATAATGATAAAACAATGAATGTTTGTCTGTGTGTGGTTTGGGAACCCGCACCTTGAGTTGTTGAAAGCTTCGCTTTGCAGACGGCTCTTTGGCCCGAAAGAAACAGCTGTGCAAATGTTTTCGTCAAAGTTAATGGAGCAGCGGCATTAGCCAAAGCCAAACACATCAAATAATAATATTCGAATAAGCCCAATTTGAATTCTAAGTTCGCTGACATAAGACATCGGAGATCTTGACTTTTAAACTGGTTTCAGGGCCTCGACTTGGGCAAT
The DNA here is from genome assembly GCA_008044355.1 of Drosophila lacteicornis. NCBI lineage: Eukaryota > Metazoa > Arthropoda > Insecta > Diptera > Drosophilidae > Drosophila > Drosophila lacteicornis. Next base: position 104,203 of record VNKF01000564.1, read on the forward strand.
GTTTGTCTGAAACATCTGTTTTTAAGCATATTATTCATTTATGCATATTAGATTAGATGGTTAGCCAAGAGAATCCAAGAGTTCTGCACACGGCCAGCCACATGGTGCGTATACGTAATGGGTTAAAGATACGCCGCTCAGAAAAACCGGTTTGGAAGCTACTTCTTTTATTTTTTCCTCCTCCCAAATATTCATTAAAATGCCATTATAAAATGCGCAAATATTGAAAAATTGCAAGCCATGCCGTGGCAAAAGAAGAAGAGAGACAACACTGCGTATACGTAATATGCCAAACTAATTAAATAAAAAAGATGATAGCCCGCAATGACAGAGACAGGCTGAAGTGGGGATAATTACGGCAAATCAGAGAGAGAAAAGTAAAATAAAAATAAAATATAAACGCAAAGAACATGCAATCACAATGTAAGGAGTTTTTTGGAGTTTTGCCTTTTAAAAATTAAGCGTTTGCTTCTGTTTATGTTGTTGGTTTTTCGGTTTTTGCTCTTCTCTCGAGTGCTTGCAATTATTGCTGCTCTTGTTATAATTTTTACAGCTGTTGTTACAACATGCACTACCACTACCAACAAAATCAACAACAATTTGCACTGATTGCGTGCTGCGTTAGCGTCGCAGTTGCGGTCGAAGCCGGCGCGGCGTCTGTCGGAAAAGCCATAAACCGCAGGAAAATGAAAGTGAAATTGTAATTGAAATTGAAGAAGACGTCGGCTAAAATGTTTGACTTCAACTTTGCATCGATTTGTGCGATGGTTTCTATGGTTTTTTAACTTTATTTTTATGGGCTTTGCCTTAATCATTTTCTGTGATTATTGCTATTGGCAATGCGAGTGAAAACATTTACACTTTTATGGCAAAGGATTTATATATAACAAAACTTTTGATAATAAAAAGTAAGAGGATGTGTAAACAAACTGAATTAAAGGTCGAAATAAATAATTAAACAATATTTAAATAAACAATTTTATAAAAACGTTAAATAATACAAAACTTGCTGAGGATAACCATGAAAATATATAAACAGAAATTGTATTGTTCATTCTAGACATATTCCTGAAATGAAAATATATAAGTAATTTTCTTTTTAGAGATATTCATGATTTAAAAAAACCCGAATGATTGAAAAAATAAAAATAAAGGTAAAAATAATATAATAAGAAAGTACTATTTGTTCGTACCCTTTTCATAGTTTTCAGAGTTTATTTACTACAAATTAAATACGAAATTTCCTAGGAAACCCAGGGAATTACATTTAATTATTTAATGAATCGAAAAAAATACAACTATAACTATAATTCATAGCCAAACACTTTGATGTGTAAATAAACAAGTAAACTTGAGTACATTGACTACCCTGACAAACAATTCCATGAATGCTAAACAAAACTGAAATAGCAGCCAGCGCTAAGTAAATTGAGTGGCTAGGCGACTGAAACAACACACACGTAAAAAATAAAAACAAACAGGTTACTCGAGTTTCGTCTTCTTCTCCGTCGATGGATGTCAATGAAAACGCAAAAAAAAACGGAAAAAAAGGAAGGCAGGGAAAAAAAATAAATACACGCAGACTCTGAGGCTATAAAGATGAATTGAAAGCGAAACGAACTCCAAATCGGATGAATGATGGCCGGTATCGGTATCGCTACCAATAAATGGCTGTTTATATATAGTATTATACTCGATGGAGGCAGATCAGACAAAGCCCCCCAGAAGGGCTGTTGTTACATGACTTCCACAGAATATCAATAGCATAGAAAGTCGCAAATCGATGGATGATGTTGGTGTTGGCTTAAAGGCGAACAAAGGCTGATCCGAAAGCTCAAAGCTCTCGCTCTCCTGCCTCTCTTTCTCTTTGTTGAAATCGAAAAGTGCAATAATTGCAGTAACAACAAAAGCAAAAACAATAAAAACAAAACTAAAATACAGTGGGGAGAGCAAAGCGTGGCGGGCAATAATAACTGTAGCAATATTACAAAATCGCATTGGTCCGCAGCCAAACTCGCACAACAACAATGCGATAATAAGCCCGCCAAGCAGCAACAACAAATACTCGTAAAAATACCCAAAGCAGCAACAACAGGCTGGCACGAAAAGTTGTTTCAACGAAACAAAAATATAAAACAAAACCCGCTCCACACTCAACTTTAACTGGGAAACAAGCCCATTTTGTGGGCTCAACTAAGAGCCAGACAAAAGTCGCGAATACAGCCGAGCTCTGACTTATATCCCCCCACACCCAACAGTTAAGATCCTGCTCTAGAAATCTTGTTTTCCGCTCTGCAGTTGTGCTTTTCCCACTGCCAAAGGGAGTCTCTTAAAGGCTGATCTGTATAAAATATAATCCTATTCCTCATAAACCCTCTTTTCTATAAGTATAATCCTAATCCCCCTAAAGCGCTCCTCTCTATATCTCTTATATTTCCTCTCGTGTATGTCTCTTACATTTTATTTACTCGATTCCCCAATTAGCAAGTTCAAAACCAAACTCACATATGAAGTAATAATTATGACCAAAAAAACTTGTCTGCAAATTAGCAAAAGCCAACTCAACAACTTTTTGTGTTATGTGAGGTAATAATTAAAAATCACAGATCAAAGAAAACTACGGCCTCTTTTTTTTTGGTAGCTCTCCTCGACTGACATGTGCTTGACTATCTTGATTTTTAAGGCTTTTTACTAAAAAGTGGAAATAATTAAGGACAGCTAAAGGAAGTATCACATCCTTATTGAGTTTGTAAGAGAAATACTTGGAAAATACCTTGATATCTGGTATTGTAGTAGTGAATTTACCTTAAATCTGTCAGAAAATGTTGAATTTATTTCAAATGAAATATTTAGGTTTTCTTTAACATTTTATTTAAGTGCTTTAACTTATTTTTTAGCTACCCTTTCTATAAAAACCTATCTTAATTTAATTAAAACTTTAAATAAGCCAGAAAACGTTGAATTTATTTCAAAACAAAATAGCTAGCTGTTTCTTAACATTTTATTTAAAAGTTTTACCTTAATGTTTAGCCTAAATTTCTATTAAAACCTATCTTAATTTAATTAAAAATCAAAATTAGCTTGCACATTTTAATTTTGGTTTAAATTAAATATCGAACTGTTTTTAACATATTATTTAATAGCCTTTTTCTTGGTTCTTAGCTATTATTTCTATTAAAACCTATCTTAATTTAAATACTACTTAAAAAACTTGGAAATTGGAAATTTATTTAAAATGAAAATATCTAGCTGTTACTAAACAACATATTTAACTCCTTTACTTAATTTAAATGTACTCTGTCTATATAATTTAAACTAAATTTAATTAAAAAAACCCTTTAAACTCACCTAAGTCCGTTCTTGTTTGCTTCACTGCCAAACAAAAGTTCAGATTCAAACTGATTTCTATGAGATTTTTAAGTTTTCAGCAGCACTTTCATAGGCAGGCACACCACACTTTCATTCCGAAATGATATAGAATTTGAGTTTAGGGATGGTTGGGGAATTTTTCAATTTGAATATCTATTCCGAGTGCTGTTCCGAATCAGTTAGCTACGACGATAGCATTCGATGGCTAAGATCGTAGGCCAAGCGCGCGGCGATCTTCAGAACACACAGCCCGGGTTATAGAGATCGAATTCGAATCGGATCGGATCGGATCGGATCGTTGCTATATCCGGAGCCGGAGCACGGAACACACACGAACACGAACGGAACGGAAAGAAAGACGAGCAGCGATTAAGCTGGAGGCGGTCAGTGAGCAAAGATTAAATACGGCGTGAAATTTGCTTGGCAGTGAATTTTTTTCTTCTTATTCGCTTACTTTATTCTTTTTACTTCATCTTTTTGTTGTATTTCTTCTTTTCTTCTCATTTACTTTATTTTATTTTTTTTTTCTGTAAACGAAATTGTATTTTTCACTCAATTTCGTTTCATTTTATTATTACTCCAGCGGCAGCAGCTCAGAACACAAAAAAACATAAACAATAACGAGCGCGGCGGCGACGCCAACGTCGGCGGAGACGTCGGCGGTACGAGTTAAGCGGAATGCTGAGTGCGAGCGGGACGGCGGCGCTGATTCGGGCAGATTCACTTTTTTCAATAATTATTTTTTCCCCCTTTTATTTTATCTTATTTTATTTTTTGTATTTTTTGCACGATGCGATTACGAAAACGGGGTAAAGACGGAGAGAGATTGCAAATTGAGCATTGTTGTGGCTGCTGCTGGGGAATTGCACTCTGTGTTGACGTCACGATCTTGTCACTGCACTGAGGATAGAATTTTATGCTCTGTGGAGTTCCGTCCTTTCTCGAGCGTCACGGTTTTTCGGGGTTTTTTGGAGTCGAAATCCAAAAGATCACACGATCGATCGGTGGCTATGTCTTTGACTGTTTTTTGTGGCCGTCTACGGAAACAGGTCGGCGCACACTGAAGTTAACGCTCGCTTGGCCCGCTCGACGGAGTCCAAAGCCGACCCAAAGCTGACGGCGCGAGCGGGATGGCACTAGCTGGCGATCGGCGGCGGAGAGCGGTCTTTGCGGAGCTTTGGGCCAAATTACTAGACGCGGGCCCAAAGCCACAAAGCCTTGAAAGCTCGCCCAACGAAAGCGAAAACATAAAACACTTGCATTTTTCGTTCCATAGTTCGAGCTTCGGCTCTGAGCCAGCTTTTGAGCTCGAAAAGAAACACTCACTCACTCGTGAGTCTCTCACGGACTGCGTTGAATGACTTTTAGAGTCAAGTCGCCTGATTAATGTTGTAAAAATTCACTTCGATTAATCTTAACGGGGGAATCTTCGGTCCGAAACATTTGACATTGGTTAATTGGCGAATCAAATGTAAAATTAATTAAGAAGGTGTCATTTGGGCATTGACATCACTGACACTTAGTACAGGAAACCGGCGACAGAACAAATTATTTCACAAACAATCGTGATGTGCGCTTTAACAGTTAGAACGGTGATAGATCAATCTGAAAAGATCATTAGCTCATGAAATTTCCTAAAGATTGTTTTTATTTCGGAAATTAGTTAAGAATTTAACCATAATCTTAACAATAAAATTGAGAGTTTGGTTTCACTTACTCAAAAATTTATAAAATACATAACAGAAAATAATTCTGCTTATAATCCCGCTCCGTGCTTGTCATATTGGTCAGGAAATTGAATTTCCGGGGGAAATCGGGAGGAAACGTACGAAATATCAAAAGAGGATTCCAACCGAAAGATCCCATTGGAACGCCAGCCGAAATTCTTAGGATTCCCAGGAGAAATTTGAACTAAAATGCAGATAGTTTTTTAATTATCCCTGCATTTTTCCATCCGAAGACTTTGAAACTAATGGAAATAATTTAGTAACTTCCATTTCATTGATTTTCCGGAGCATATTTTATTTTTTAACGCCACAACTTAGACAGTTCAGATTCCCTTTCGTCAGTTCCGGCCATCAACAGCTTCAAAGTCCAGGCATTCAGGTCCCAGAACGAGGTGACGCATAGAATGCGAGGGAGGCACCTGGATAGCAGTCCAATTGAAGGCCAGTCGCTTCAATCCGGACACCGACATCTCAATGGGAGGAACTCTGCCAAGCCCAGCTCCGATGACTACAAAGGCCAGCGAGAGTCCGTTTCAGATCCTCCAAAGGAGATGGCTTTGGTCCTTGCCTTGGTCAACAGTCACTCCCGATGGTCACATGAGAATACCTGGCACCAGCACCTTGACATTGTGATAGCCCGAAGTTAACCAGAACGTGATGGCACAGATGACGAAGAAGCTGGGGAAGAGTGAAGATCACGGTCCTATTTTAGTTCCGTGTCACTTTCGTAGCCTTAGGGACATATACTCACATCAACACGCAGAATATGTCCAGCAGGAAAATTATATAGAAGTTTAGTTGTTCGGAGCAAAAACCGTAAGGAAGTTAAAGCCCAAAGCGTTCCTGCCCGCTGTTCGCCGCTGATATCAGAAGAATAGGTATAGGTATGAGAATAGGTATTCCTAAGATGACCATTGTCGCTCACCTCCACTCGACCCTCGTCCGGATTGAAGCGACTGGCCTTTAATTGGGTTGCTATCGAGGAGCCGCTCTCGGCTTCTATGCTGCACCTGGTTCTGGGACCTGGATTACTTGGCTTTGAATCTATTGACGGCCGAAACTGACGAAATTTAAACTGAACTTTTTTTTTTTTTCGTTATCTAGCTAAATTTAATGGTCTCAGCAAAACACCCGAAATAACCAGGCACTGCAAACTGACTAAACTAAAGTTATCTGAGTTGAAACGTTAAGGTTACTTTGATTGAAATAAAATGTGCTCTGGAAATGGTATTCATATTTTCCATTTGCTCCAAAGGCTTTGAAAGGAAATAATTAAGGAACTCTTAGAATTGTCCTCTTTTTATCAAGTTAATTAACTCTAAAAATGTTTCCCTTAAAACCTATCAGCATTGGCTTTTGATTTTCTTTTGGAAATTCTAGAAATTCCGAAGAGATCTTCCTTTCGGTCTTCACTTTTTTACGTTTTCCCTCGATTTCCCTCCGGTAAATTCGATCTCCCGGGCGGAGAGGACATTTTCTGGCCATTTCCATGCGCGGGCATTCTTGTGGAATTCCTAGGGGATCATTTAATATTGTTTAAGTGCACTCAATGGACAGCCAGGGTACCCCAGTTAAGAATCAATAATATTAAACCACAAAATTCCATTTATATAACCAAAAATGACTTTGAAGGTTCAATCTGAAAATGCTTTTCGACAATCTAATCCAAAAAAAAATCCATTCAAGCCCCTTCCCCGAGCCACAATCGAGACAAAGCGAACAAAAAGCATTCTTTCAAAGGTGTTAGATTCGTCAGACCAAGTTCAATGACAGGGGCGCTGTGAAATTATTTATGTTCGCTCATTTGACGCCCACGTGAATAAATATGGGGCATATAAAAAACAATACGATCCAATCGGTCCACTCGAAGTGGGCCACTTAAAAAGGTAATTGTCACACGTTGGAGATCGATGTGAAGATCCCTCAATGAGTCGAGTTCCGAGTAAAACGCAGTCAGGCACACTGAACTTTGGAGTAAGCCCAGCAGCAGCTGTGGCAGCAGGATAATCAGATGCAGATGCTTCGGTGGGTGAAACGGCAATGAACCGATCACTGATCACTGGAGATGACTCAACGGAGGCAGCCTCCCACAAGCCGACCTCATTTGCATGCTGTCAGCCGTGCAGATCCAGCTCCAGATTCCCCATATCTGTGTGCATCTCTAAGTGCGACATTTCAGGCGACATTTAACTCGAGACTTAAGAGATATCCATCTATTAATGAGCTGTGAATTCCACCTGAGGCTCTTCCCCTCCTCCAACGATCGACGAACGATCCAACGATCTTTGAGCGTTGCCAAACAGGTTTCGTTTTTGGCAATTGAACTCATTACTTTTATGCGGATTTCGTGTTAATTACCTTGCATTTGTTTACATTACCTTAAATTTGTCGTGTTTATTGGCCAAGACTTGCCTTTCTCACAGCCTGCGAGTGCAGTGCATCGCATTCGGAGTTTATCACTTGACACATTTTTCTTGGGCTTTCGGCCAATTGTTCTCGATCTCGAACTGTTGAACTCCAAACGAGATTTTTGTGTTGAGCGTTCGAGTAACAATAAATATGGGATATAGGGTACAGAAAATCATATTATTCAACTCCAAAATGAAGCCCAAATATGAGAAGGGCTTGGTTAGAGGCAGAAGGTCATGGGAGGAAATGTAATTCCCGCCAGTTTGTCGCTTAATCAAATCCCAAGGGGTTCTCCACCCATGCCCCTACCCATGCCATTTATTTACGTCAAGTCAAAGGGTCAATGTCAATCTGCCCGCATCGATAACCAGCCCAAAAAAGAGGTGGAGAAAGATGGAGTGTTGGGCAACCGCAGCCGATAAAGAGGTTAACAGATCAACGGATCCAGCTTGTTATCCCCCGCTCCCACTCGGCTATATGGCAAGACTTAACGAGGCGTCAACGTACACAAATGAAACATAAAAAGCACAAAAAGAAACATAAAATAAACATTAAAAAAAAAACGAAACGAAACGAAGACCATTTAAAAGTCCATCCCAGCTGGGTTCGATATTTATGTGTGTGGCTCTTCCCCCCCTTAAAAATTTCTTCAAATATAAACAAAGAAAAGCCATAAAAAATTTGCATAATTTTCAACATTTCACGCTAGTTTGGCGCTAGCTTTGGGAGCTCGTTTGGAAATCCTACAATCCGCCAACGAGAAATATTTACGAAATTGTCAAGCCAAACATTTGGTTTATTTAAATGATGTAAGACACCCGCAAACTAACTAATCGGGTTTAAAATTTAAAAGAGATCACGATCGGGGGATCGGGGAGCTAAAAATATGAATATCGAACAAGTGAAGCGGATCGACTTGGTCCCGATTTAACCCGAAGAAATGTTTATAAATTCAGAGGGCAGACAGGCCGAACAAGCTGAGCAAAATTGCAGCCGAATCGATTATATTATTATAACCATTATGTCAGGTCGATACAACTGCCAGCGACTACCGACTACCGAATGCCCAACGGACCAGCGGCACCGTTTTGGCCAAAAAGGCACCGCCACTGCCACTAATTCAATCAGGCCCATAAACTGGGTCTCTCTAGCCCCTCTTTCGCTTTTCTTCTGGTTTATTTTGGTTTGTTAGTCGGCCAAACAAATCTATAAATATGCATAAAGTTGGCCCAAAGACAGGCGCACACTCGACGGCTCCTGGTCTTGCGAAAGCCGCAGGCAAAGCCCCAGGCACTCAGCCTGTGCTGGCGGCCACAGATTTTGATTGCTCTCTAAGCGGGCTCTAGGAAGTGACAAGGAATTATTTGATTGTTTTTCGTTTTTCGCTTTATTGCGGAATGTGAGCACAATCATTATAAACCATTTTCAGTGGTAAACCATTGGGACATTATCGCCTATGATCTTTTATAGTTAATGGCAGGCCAGTAGGCTTTTGCTAAAGTCTCAAATGCCTTGTCAATAACGTCTGGTCGGTTCAGATCATTCGCGTCGAAAGTTCCTAGTTCTCAAAGTCTTATTTGAAAAATCTGATTTATTTTATATTTTGCTTTTATTTCAAAAATTGTATTATGATGATTTTGAACTCCATAAATATTTATTATGGCGCTTTATCTCCCGGATGGAACACTTTTCGAGCTTATTCAAGTGGACATCGTGACTCTCTCGCCCTCTGGCTGAAGTATTGGGTGATCTACGCGCTGCTTCAGGGATTGGAATGCCTCACAGATTTCCACTTCGACGGGATGCATCAATACAAGTTGCTAAAACTGATCCTATCTGGACTTCTTTGGTTCAGTTCTCCTCACAGCACCTATTATATTTACACCGTGATTGCGAAGCTGGTGTCGGTGCTGGGTAGTCCATGGTATATGTATATATACCGCTCCTTTTGGTCGCTGATGGATAGTCGGTGGTATCTGAATAAATACCGCTCCTTTTGGTCAGCCGATCAAAAGGATAATCACGCGGAACAGCGAGGCGATCCCCCTATCGTTGGACACACCGTGACTGCGAAGCTGGTGTCGATGCTGGGTTGTCCGTGGTATATGTATATATACCGCTCCTTTTGGTCGGTGATGTGTAATCGGTGGTTTATGTATACACCCCGCTCCTTTTGGTCAGCCGATCAAAAGGATAATCACGTGAAACAGCGAGGCGAGCCCCCGCTCGATGGAGAATTGCTGAAGCGGGAACTGGATGAACTCATGACTTAGATCGATGAAGGAGACCATAATAAACAGGAGTCACGCATGCAAGCTATTCTCAAAAACCCACAGTTCATGGCCTACCTCGGCCAGCGTTACCCAGATCAACAACCGAAGGATGAGTCATCCATATCTCACTAAACTATTGTTTTGTTTTGATCATTTGCCTGATTAAATGCGGAATCTGATCTGATCGGATTAACCATAATCGCGTCACTGATTCATTTTCGGGGAGTTTACAGAAGCAGCTGCCAATCTGGCGCGACCTTCCATTAATCTTCAATCAGGAGAGTTCATTGCCAGTGATAATTGATTCATGGATCAGCGCCAGAAATCGATGATCCGACCGATCAGTAGCAATTTGTTGGCCAATGGCACACATTGTAATTACAAATTAGGGAACAAAATTGCGAACCGATAAAAGCAGAACACTTACAGCAATTCCCAGTCGCGGGTTCTAAGGGATTCAGCTGATTAATTGCGAACTTCGTACGGCGAACAAAATGCAAAACAAAAGACTGAAGCAACGAACTTGCCAAGGCGTGTGTGGCGGCTTTTGGGGAATGCGACTGCGACTGCGACTGCGACTGCTGCTGGCACAATCTTAATGCAATTAGCACACTATTAATCTTGATCAAGATCCGACAAATTCAACAGATTCGCAATAACAACCGCAATGTAAATGACGCATTCGTCACCCCGTCGAAAAGCAATTTGTTTCAATTTCGTGTATCGATGATGGTTCGGGAATCCGATTCAGTTCGGTTCATTGGGGGCCTTAAATCTCGATGGGGGTCGCAGCGAATTCTACAACCATAAAGGGGGCTATATATCGTTTTAAAAACATTTATTTATTACTTTATTAATTTCCTGCATTCAATTGGATTACACAAATTAATAAAGCGCATTGAGTGTTAACTGTTTGAAGAGGAAGGAACTTGATATATGACTTATACAATGTTTTTAAATAAATTGTTATGAGAAAGGTATATATTCAGTAGGAAAAATATTAAGAATACTGTTTGTAGACTGAATTCTTATATATTTATTGGGAAATGGAAACATTATAACGTTCTCTTTACGATTTATATAATTAAAATTTGAAAGACTTCTTTTTTTTAATGCAATTTTTATTTTCTCAAGATTTCCCTCAGATCAACTCTTATCGCCTCCAGCTAATTTCGTCAGCTGACTGCACCCACAACCGCGGTGTCATTAGCTCCTAACCAAAGGTCCTTAGCCTTTGCCTGGACTTTTCTCACTTCTCGCATCGATCGCTTGGTTTCAACTTCATTTAAATTTGGGTTAATCAGCGATAAAGCGCGCATTGCCATCGGAGAGGCTCAGAAAAAAGCGGAGTGCGAAATAAGCATTTACATATTTTGTAAAAAAAATAACAATAATAATAATGTGCAATTAATAAATCGGCTTTGTCTCGCATCGCTAATTGTTTGTCATTAATTTGCATAACAAAATTAATTGGCGGCATTTATGCAAATCCGTAAATCTCACAAAAAATATTACTTCCTAGGAGAGATGTGCCAAAAGATGACACCCCCGAGCCGGAGCCAGAGCCAGAGCCAAAGCCACTTGAATTGAAGTTCAAGTTTTTGCAATTGACCCACAAATTAATTATGCATGCACACCGTTGTGATTTTTGCCTTTTACAATCGCCTTGCGCGTACACGTAATGTTCCCCTTCGCCTATCTCTCTGGCCGGCTCTATTATATTCCGAGGTATTTCCGTCAACATTTCATTTATTAGACACAATTACAATTGATTTGGAGCTGGAGTCGGTTCGGTTTCAATTGCCCAAATATATCTGTGAATGGTATGGGAACCTTTTCTTGATGGCTTTTTGAATGCCTAGCCGAAATGTCATGAGCGTTCAGCTGTGGGCAGGGTCATAGCTTCAAGTCTGGGTCTGTGTGTGAAAGAAATTTCAATCTGAATCGGAAGCCATTGATCCTAACCTTCGGCAAAGCCAGAAAAAATTAACCGCACGAGCCTTAGTCATTCATTAAAATCAATTCCCACGTGTCGGTACCATCTATATAGCATTAAACTCTCACGTAAAGAGCACTCATTAATAAATTTAATTGAAATCATTTTATTACCATTACAATAAGGGTTAATCAAATCGGGAAAGGTCTTTTACAGCCAGTTAATAAATTTATGGCGAATTTATTAATTGGTTTATTGCACTGCAAACGATGTTTATTACAAGTACTATATTTTTTGCGGCTTCATTAGCGATATTCTGTCAGGGTGAAGTACACCTTGATCTGGGCTCTTTCCTTTCGATCGAAGGTAAAGGTGGTGAATAGTCCATAGTCGCCAGAGGGCAGGGGCATCAAGTCCAAGATTTTTACGGGAAAGCGAAAGTGTTCCAAGACAATTTCAGGCTGAAATATAATATTGTTATTATTAAAAATATTATTATTTGGCGAATTTATTAAACTTACTGGGACTGGACACTTGTTCACATTGGTGCGATTGCCGAAACTGTTGAGGATTATGTTGACGAAGGGATGATTCCGTTTCTCCAGATATTCACACACATCCGATTGGTAGACATTATAAAGAAAGGGCTTATAGCCACTGGCTTTTTTCAGTAATTGTATGCGCATCTGGGAAAAATAAAATGTACGGAAATAAAAGGAAAGAAAATTCGTAAAAGGAAAAGTAGGCCTTGCTTTTTAAGTCTACGTTTACAACAGTCTTTTCCTTAGTTTATATCGGAATAGAAGCAGTGAACACCTCAACCTTACTCCCGTTGACTGCCAAATTTTGTTATAGATTTAAATTAAATTCAGAAATTTATTTTACTTTGGACGCTAAGCAGATCGACATGTGCTTCTTTAGCTACGCGTCGCGTTTAGTGTTCTATATCTACGGGACCCTCGCGCCGGCCTACCACACCTACAAGACCCTGAACAACGGGGACGATGAGTTCCTGGCCTGGGCCAAGTACTGGATTGTGTACGCCTTCCTGGTCAGCATCGAGCTGCTGACGGACACCTTTCTGTCTTGGCTGACGATCTACTTGCCCATCAAGGTGTTCCTCATGCTGTGGATCGTCTTCACCGCTCCGTCAGCCAATGTCTGGATGTTTGATGCGATCATTCATCCGCTTCTGGCCAAGAACCAGGAGAAGATTGATCAATTCCTTAACCGGGACAAGTACAAGCTACTGAACGAGGCCTTTGGAGCTCTGTCCCTGATGTGTGTCTATGGTCGGGCCTTTATGCGGCCTTTAATCTCACAATTTTGGTCGAGGTCGACCTATGGCCTCGGGGGCCGCGATAATCTGGTGGCGTTGGAAGACGAGACTGGAGAGAATGGAGAGAACCAGGACTCCGATGCAAGCACAACTTCAATTCAAACATCGAGGCCCAATATATGCAGTCGAACCAGTTTCACGCACGTCAACGATCCCGCCGAAGAGCTGCAGCTGCAACAGTCCCTCCACGACCTGGCCAAGAACACAATCTCCCCGGACCCAGCCGCCGTCATTCGTCGTCGCGTCGTCCTACGCAAAGGGAAGGTGACCAAGGGGCTCAACAAGGAGACCGACACTATTAATACATCCCAAACTAACCTGACATCACCGAAGAAGAAGCTCTACGATGATGTTGAGGATCTACTGGCCTCGACAAGGATCGAGCCCGACGGCCAGGATGTCCGTCAACACCGTCAACCGGCCAACCGAAATCGCGCGGCTATTTCCCAGCCTTAACTCGCACGTTTTATGTGTTTTTATTGTTATCCCGAATGAGGATTTGTTGGCTACGCTCAAGTAGTTCGTTTTACAAACTAAAAATTCAAAAAGTATTCAAACTTTTTGGAACTTTTCGTAGGTCCTAAATAAAAAGGAATCATCTTTACAGTAGATGAGAGTATTCTAATTCAAATTAGAGTTTATATATTAAGCAAATAATATTATTTATTGCTAGAAGGGAGAGAGCAATGCCAAAGCTGTTTCTTTTTGTGGAATAAATGGCATTATTATGAACTGATTACGCATTCAACCAAGAAGCACTTCCGCCACCCAAAATAAACAAGCAAGCAACGAACCAAATGGAGTTGAAAACATGCCGCAGATGTTAATCCGTAACTCACCGATATCGGACGCTTTGGCCAGTGTAATATGTGAACTCTCAGACTCATTTCCACCACATCCCTCTTGACGGCGTACAGGCGGCACAGGGCGATGCTTGTGAAGTTCTCGTCCATGTTTACGCACTCGATATTCGTGAACTTGGATATTCCCTGGACCTGACAGCAAGCATAGTTTGGCTATAATAGGGAAGAGCACAGCCCTGCAGGGAACTTGCCTGCGAAATATACCAGAGGCCAATCCACAGGAACAGATCCCTCAACGTGGCCATAACTGCAGGGTCGGGTAAGCGTTTGGTGACTGACAAATGCCGTCATTGTGGGCGTAACGGGCACAATTCAACCGGAAAAATAACCGATTAACATCCACCATTAGGGGCACTTATCGATTCGAAATAATTACTTCAACTTGCGGTATGTTGTTCAGTTTTAATTAAACAAAATCGTATTGGTCTCTGTATCCAACAGGCAGCACTTAACTAAACCTTAGAGTAATCTACAATTGGGGCATAGGTGTGTGAGTGGGTGTGGGTGTGTGAGTGTGTTGTGTATGGAATTATGTTGCTTTGTGATCAGAGCCTAATCACTGCCCTCATCCTCATCATCGTCCTCCTCCTCCTCATCGGTGGCCTCCTCGCTCTCCTCCGCCTCACTTTCGCTCTTCTTGGAGCTCTTGTTCGCCTTCTCGGCATCGACAGGCTTGCTCTTCTTGCTGGCGGGTTCTTTGTCCTTTGACTTGTCCTTGTCCTCGTCGGAGCTGGTGGAGTCGTCATCGGATATGTACTCCTTGCTCTTAAAGCTGCCGCCGGAGGTATTCGCCCTTTTGGCTGGAGACGACTCCGTTTTGCGCTTCTTAGTTGCCTTTCCCGCCTTGTCGTTGTCGCTGCCGCCACCAGCCTCGGGCTTGTAGTTGCGCATCTCGTCCTGGTAGCGCTGCTTGTCCTTGTTCGCTGCCTCCTCCCACTTGGACTTGTCCTTCAGCTCCTTCCACATCTCGCCGCCCTTCTTGGCTATCTCGGTGACCTTGATGCCCGGATTATCCTTCTTGATGCTCTCGCGCGTATCGTTCAGCCAGAGCATGAAGGCGGTGGTGGCACGCTTCGGCTTGCCAGTGTCCTTCTTCTTGCTGGCCTTTTTCTGGGGAAATAAAAGCAGTTAAAATAAATTATAGATGTAACAGGATCCCTTCTTACCGTTCGCTCCTTCTCCTTGTGCTTCCTCTCCTTCTTCTCCCTCTTTTCGGCCTTCTTTTCCTTCTTCTTTTTGGCCACATCGCTGTCGCCGTCGCCACCGCCGCCGCTGGCATCGCTATCGTCATCCGAATCGCTCTCCACATTGCTGTCGTACTCCTCGGCCACATCGGACTCGTTTTCGTTTGGCTTGAAGTCCTCATCCGTGGACTCCTCATCGGAATCGTCGCCATCATCGTCGTCCTCCTCCTTCTCTCTGGCCTCTGCCTTGAGGCGCGCCAGATAGGCATCCGGCTCGTTCTCATTGTCCGAGTCGCCAAAGTCCACATCCTTGTAGCCGCTCTTGTCCTTGCCCATGTTGCTCACATGCAGCTTCTTCTGTGTGATGAAGTCGAAGAGCTTGGCGTACTCCTCCTTCTCGATGGACGAGAAAATGTGGACGGTTCCGTTCTTGAGCGTCACCTCAAAGTCGAAGGAGCGTGTGGAGCCACCGCTTCGGGCGAAGTTCACCGAGCTGATCTCCTCGAAGCGGATGTGCAGTGGTGGCTTGTGGATGTAGATAAAGCCGCGCTCCAGGGGATACAGGTAGCCAGCGGCGGCCTTGAAGGAGCAGCCCACCGCCGCCGTGCCCGAGTGTCCGATGAAGTTGCCCGGTCCGGTGATCTTGCGTCCGATGAGCACCTTCATCACCTTGCCCATCACCTCGTACACGGGGCCAGAGAGCTCCTTCTCCAGCTTGCCCTCGTACTTGTCGCGCAGCTCCGCCTCCGAGAAGGGCAGCTCAATGGTGGTCTCCTCATCGGGGGCGAAGAGAAGTACCAGATAATGGTAGCGCGTCTGTCCCTGCTTGATGGGCGGATCCAGCGAGAGCACGAAGAACATCTGACGGCTGTCCTTGTGCGGCAGCATGAAGAGTCGCAGCACCGAGTCCATGGGTATCTTGTAGTCGAACGTCTTGCCGTGCAGCTGGAAGAAGGTGGAGAAGATCTTGATGTCGTAGCGACCGCGAGGCGTTAGGATCTGGATCTCCCGGAATATGGCGATGGACTCGCCGGAGGCCGAGATGACAGAGGCCTTGCTCATCACATTCTGATGGAACTTGTCGACCGGATCCTCCTCCGCAGACTCCACGGCGGGAATGTGGAAACGCATCTCGAGCAGACCGACGGGAGCGTCGTCGTTCTGATGGAACTCCAGGGTCACCTCATTCTTGCCCGTAACGCACTGCGAGACATGGGACAGGGGCACCTCAAAGATGGTCTTGCTCTCCTTGTCGAAGCTGAGGACGGAGCCCATGAAGCGGGCGGTGCCCCAATTCCAGCCCTTGACACACATCTCCTTCTCGACCATGCCCTGCTTGTACGCATCCTTGATGAACTTGCCCAGCTTCTCGTGATCGCTGTCCCGGAATCCTGAAAAGCGGTGCAGAGCGCCGCTCTTGGTGAACACCCTCAGTCCCCAGGTGCCCACGAACTTTTGCGAATTGATCAGATCGATGTCGTCCGATGAGATCTGCTCCACCTTGCCGGTCTTTGTGTTCTTGAAGATGATGTGCTGATCGGTCAGCTTCAGACGTCCGGAACACTGTTGCGCGCGATAATGGGAGGGGAAATCAGCGTCAGACGAAATGTGCCAAAGTTGCGAATTTTACGACTTACCAGGACACCGCGCACTTCGGCGCTTATGTCGTTGTACTCCAGGGAGTCTGTCATCGTGGCTGTTCAGTGCAGGAAAAACTTAATAAATCTATTAATAATTACACCGCCTTGCGAAATAATCAACAATTCGGCGAAAAATCCGCACACATGAAAAATGCCGAACACAAAAAACAACACTGCGCGCCCAATTCTAGGTTAGACGACGCCGCGATAGGGATGGGAACGTCAGCATAGGAAATATCGATACTTCGATAAGCTATTATCACGAGTGAAAAGGTAATAAATAAAGTAGAAGAAAATAGATTAAAGATTTTTATGTACTAATTAAAATGTGTGTATTTTTATTTTTAAAACACATTTAATATTTAATTTAAAGATAAGCTTTAACTCGATTAAACTATCGAAACACCGATGTCTTTTACTCGATCTCCCATCACTAAGCGGCAACCCGGGCCAAGTAAAATAAAATAAATAAAACAATTTTTTCTAAAACTAAGTAAAGTGGCTTCTAATAGACATGCAGCGTGGTAAAATTTCCTTTGGGAAAATCCAACTGAATGTCAACAAGGCGCCCGTTGAGCCAAAGGCCACTGAAAATGCAAAGGAAGGGGAGAAGGAGGAATCCCCTGCAGCCGGCAGCAGTGAAGGCGGAGGATTCAAGAAGATGGACAAGCAACAGATGATTCGACAAATCGAGGACGTCGCTGAGGATCTGGAGAGCCAGCACCTGAAGGAGGTAATGGGCATCAGCGGATTCGGACGAAAGGCTGCCAAGGTGTTTGACATCAACGAACAAATAGAAAAGGCCAGGATTACCCGTCCGGGATTGGACAGAAACAAGGAGGAGTCCAACCAGAAGGCGGAGGAGAAGGCAGATGAGGAGGGAGAAGACGTTATCGGTCCTCTGCCACCTGCTGTTCCAGAGGATAAGGACAAATCCACCAAGGAGGGAGCGAACAAGGAGGATTCCGATGATGAATCGCTGTCAGATGACGATTCCGATGATGAGCAGAGCCTGGCCAAGCGCATACCCTACACCCACGAGGTGCAGATGCAGCACGGATCCCGAGCTGTCCTGGCCTTGGCTGGCGATCCCTCCGGCGCCCGCCTGGTGTCCGGCTCCATAGACTACGACATGTGCTTCTGGGACTTTGCCGGCATGGACTCCGGCATGCGCAGCTTCCGCCAGCTGCAGCCCTGCGAGAATCACCCGATCCGCTCCCTTCAGTACTCTGTGACCGGCGACATGATCCTGGTCATCTCGGGAAACGCCCAGGCGAAGGTTCTGGACCGCGATGGGTTCGAGAAGCTCGAGTGCTGCAAGGGCGATCAGTACATATCGGACATGTCGAGGACCAAAGGTCACGTGGCCCAACTGACCTCGGGCTGCTGGCATCCGTTCAACCGAGAGCAGTTCCTTACCGCTGCCCTGGACGGAACCCTGCGCATCTGGCAGGGTTTGAAGGCCAAGGAGCAGGTCCAGGTGATCAAGACGAGGGCACAGGGCGGCCTGCGAACGAACGCCGCGTCGTGCAACTTCAACCGGGACGCCACACTCATTGCGGCGGGATGCGTGGATGGATCCATTCAGACCTGGGACACGCGCAAGATGTTCGTCAACACTACGCACTGCGTCAGGGAGGCGCACCAGAAGGGCTCCGAGATCACCTCCATTGTGTTCTCGTACATGGGCCAGCAGCTGGCCACCAGGAGCAACGACGAGACCATGAAGCTGTGGGATCTGCGCCAGTTCAAGCAGCCGCTGCACACCTGGACTAATCTCTTCTCGCGCTACGACACCACTGACTGCTGCTTCAGCCCGGACGACAGGCTGCTGGTCACCGGCGAGTCTCTGCCCAAAGATCAGGCCGAGGCGAATCTGTATTTCTACAGCACCAGGAGCTACGAGGAGGTACAGCGCATTCCAGTGTCCAACTCGCACGTGGTCAAGACTCTGTGGCACCCCAAGCTCAATCAGCTCTTTGTGAGCTGCGGCAATGGAACCATCAAGTGCTACTACGACGAACATCGCAGCATACGCGGCGCCAAGTTGTGCGTAGTGAAGAGCCACCGCAAGCGACAGCAGATGGAGATGGTGGGCGTGTCCCAGATCATCACACCGCATGCCCTGCCGCTGTTCAGGCAGGAGAAGTCGCGCTCCTCGCGCAAGAAGATGGAGAAGGCGCGCATGGATCCCGTCAAGTCGAAGCGCCCCGACCTGCCCATCACCAGCGGTCAGGGCGGGCGAGTGGCCAGCTCCGGCGGCACTCTCTCCTCGTATGTCATCCGCAATCTCGGCCTGAGCAAGCGTGTGGACGACGATCAGGATCCCAGGGAAGCCATTCTGAAGTACGCCAAGGACGCAGCCGAGAATCCCTACTGGATAGCCCCCGCCTACAAACAAACCCAGCCGAAGGCCATCTTCTCCGAGAAACTGCCCGCAGATGAGCCGGCCACCAAGAAACCCAAGACAGAGGCTGACAAATAAGTAGTTATTGGGATACTTAGGTTACTTAGCCATGTAATTAATATATATTCGTTACGGTTAACGTAGAACAGCCTTACTTTAACTCTTACAAGGGTCGTGTTTATGTACACTTTTTGGCGACTACACCATCACCTCTTGCAGGCGGTAGCAATCGGAGACAATCTTCCACTTATCGTTGTCGGCTGTCACAATGAAAGTCTGCTGGAAGTTGCGAAGCGGCTGCTCGCCGTACTTGACGGTGCCGCTGGCCAGGATCACATAGGTAAGCTGCGTGGCCACACACTCATCCATAATAGGCTGCGCGTCCAGATTCGTCATCTGGTGAGCGGACGGTGGTAGCTCCATGTAGTAGCGTTCGATCATCTCACGCCCTGTGGCCCCGTTTCCGTTCCAGCTGAAGATGGCGTTGTTAACGTAAAGACGTCCCATTTGCTGTAAATTTAAGGAATCGTTGCATTTATTTCGCATGCTGTTGAAATTTTTCAGCCGGGTTTTAGAGGCTTCGCAACTTACATGCCGACGGTTGTCCAAGGAGGCATAGTACAGGCGCGTAAAGTCCTCGGCCGTGCGGGCGCAGCTCTCAATCTTGGTTTTAATTTCCTATAACGCTATAACTGTAGTTATATCTAATTAAATATTGTATTTAAAAACTCACGCTGTTCATGTTTTGGTTGATTCGCGCAAATCTGCAATTAGTGTGACCGTGGCATGACCGCGCCGATAACGACACAAAATACCTCCATGCAGTTTTGGCCGCCAGAGGGAGTTCTTTAAAAGATAGTATTTATTTATTAAAAAAAAAAAGGGATCGTAAAAGTTATAATATTAAAAAAAAAATAAATTTATTACAAAGTCTTTCTCGAAATTTATTGTATATGACAAAATGGCAAAGTGAGACTTCCCCAGAATAGCATGGTTTAAATGACCCCGCCATTTATTCTCTTAATTCATTCTGAATTCATTCAATGTTTATTTTTTAAAGAAAATTAATTAATAATGGAAGATTTCTTAAGAAATTAATTTGATGAGCTTATAATGCTTGTAATTTTGCATTGATTTTTATCTTTACTGAAGTCTGAAAATATATATTATAAAGTGCTTGGTTTCACTTATTGGATATTCGTTATCGGATATTGCCTGATTTTTATATCAAAAACTCAGTAGAACTTTTAATACCCAGTACCCATATTGTACAATGATATTATAACCTAGAGGACGAATGTAACAGGCAGAAGAAGGCATCTACAAACCCTAAATTGATATATTCTTATCAGCATCACCAGCCTAGAAGATTTAGCCCTGCCCGTCTGTCCGTCTGTCTGTCCCTATGAAACAACAGCTCTTGGAGATATTCTATCTCAGATATCTCCCAGTTGTCTGTAGCTTTTCTTTTTGTTATAGGCTTATATTGTGGAACTCAAATTATTCGTTACAATTAATTAGCCAAACGTAAAACGCAGCTACGATTCAGGATTGGAAATGAATGGCCTTAGTATTCTATAGAAAATGTAAACATAACGCCCATATTTCAGCATATTTTTATTTCTAATCATAATTTTCTTTATCAAATAGATACATTTTAAAGCATAGCGATCACAATTTGAAACAGTAAACTTAACATTTGAATATTCCCTGTCGGAGTGGCCAAGCGGAGGGACACTGGAAAATCGATAGAGTTTAACGACTACGAGGCACTGCGGTTGGAACTACGAGTAAGGACTAAGAGCTAGCTACACTAAGTGGAATCTTAACAGCCCGGATTTAAAACTAAGACCCCCAGGATTAGGCATCCGCCCCCGCAATGGATTTGAGAGGCTGCAGGGGCTGCAACTTCACCGTTTTGTAGCCACGATCCCGCCGGAACCACAGCCAGTTGTTGCCGTTGAAGTAGTCCTCGATGTGGTCCAGACTGCGGCCCTTCGTCTCCGGCTGGAACAGGCACATGAATATGGTGAGCAGGAAACTGGACACGCCAAAGACCAGGAACACGCCACGCATCTTGAGGAAGGCCTGCATGGCGGGGAATCCCTTGGCGAAGATAAACAGGGCCACATTCATAGAGGCGAACACGCCGCCGGCGGTTCTTCCCCGAATTCTGGCCGGGAATAGTTCGCCGATCATGATGCCCGGCATCACCATTAAAGCTGTATTGAATACTATGTAGCCCAGGAGGCAACATCCTGCCACCAACACGTCATAGGGCATCTTGGGCTCGCCCACTCTGGCATACATGTAAGCACTCAGGGCCAGACAGAAGGCGCCGGAACCGACGCCGGATATTATCATGATCCTGCGCCGGCGGACGAATATCAGGACGGCACAGAAGACCATGCAGCACACCACTCGCACGGCAGCCGTCCAGATCGCCGCCTGCTTGCTGTCGAAGTCCGCTCCGAACTCCGAGACAATATCAATGGCGTAGAAGATCACGATAAAGGTGCCGGAGAACATCTGCAGCAGCGAGAACACGATCACAATGACCAGTGGCTTGATGGCCACCCTTTGGCAGCACAGCTGGAAGATGTTCTCATTGGTCTTCGTAGTAGCCCGCTCCTTGGACAGTCGCTGCTTCATCTCGTTGGCCTCCTTCTGGGCACTAATCTCGCTGCCACGGAGGAAGGTCAGAGCCTGCAGAGCGCGCTTTTCGTAGCCATTTCGAAGCAGCCAGGCCGGCGTCTCTGGAATGCAGTAGATGGACACCACGGCCAGGAGAGGCAGGATGTTGGCACACCAGGCCACGCTGCGCCAGTACATCATGGAGCCCAGGGAGTAGACCAGCAGGATGCCGCAGGAGTAGGCCACGTAGGGAGCTCCTATCAGCAGGCTCCTCAAGTTGGGTTCCGCTGTTTCCGCAATGTAGACCTGGGAAGGGAGAGGAGATTGTTTTTCAGTATATTTTATAAACTTTTAGTAGGGAGTATTGTGATGATGATGATTACTATTTAAATCCTAAAATCTTTTAATTAATTTTCCATAAGAATATAAATCATCTCTTCCTCATAACTCAAAGAATTATCATTAATAGTTCCAGTAACTAAACCTACATTTAGAACCCATTACTACTTTCTTCTAAGCATTTCCCACGACCCTCATAAGAACCACATGTGTAAACAAACAATTTCATAAAATTGAGGGTCACAGTAGCATAGCTGTCTTAATTATAATCGACAAACCCAATTTAAATAGAACTACGGTATTTATTACCGTAGTTCTATTTAAATTGGGTTTGTGTTTATCACAGTTTCCTAACCCAAATTTGGCATATATAAAAAACATCTACTTCTAAGTTCTGACCCCTACTAAAAGGAACACTCTCCCAAATAACATTTTGATTTATTTGAGGGTCACAAAAGCATCAACATCTTAATTATAATAAGAGGGTTCTTACTTGACTGACAAATCCCAGCTCCTAACCCAAATATAACAAATAGAATTACTTTCTGATATGACTAAACCCTGAACCCAGTGCGAACTTTCGCCAGCGAAAACAATCTGATCTATTCGAGGGTCATGTCACACACTCAGCATCAACATCTTAATCTATGGGAACTCTTGGATGGTAATCATAAAATCGTAAATCATGACAGGCGGCAGTCAGGCAAACCATTAATGAAAACGAAACTCGGCGGGGGAACACGCGCAACAAGTCGACGCCCATTCACCCATCACCCATCACCCACCATCCCCAGTCCCATCCCGACCACCCCAGGAGGCCCCACTTGTCGCCAGCTATTATAGACTAAGGTCAAGAATCCGGAACTACTACGCGGATAATGCCGCCGAGCGTGGGCCCGTGTGTGCGGAAAGCTTTTGCTAATGCAAATGATGCGCTGGCCATTTAAAGTCCGGATCCGGGTCCGGGCTCCGGAGTGATGACGCCGACGATTTACGCTCGCTTTGGCCGCAAGATAAGTCACGGACATATCCATAAGATAAATAAACACAAATAAACAGGCCAGCGCCGCCGGCTGACGACGCATTATTTCGTGTAGACACAATGGAAGCGACCAGAAAAGACGGTACGGGACGGACGTCAAGTGGCCAATTGACCATTTGTCCACCTGTCACCGCTGCTCTTTTGCCGGACAGGAGTTCAAGGCTCCGCCGATTACGGTTAATGGGTCACTCGGCCGGGCCCGGATTGTGTCACGTACGTATAGTTCCGGGTATTGCGTGTGAACGAACCGCAGGCCAATGGCCATGAATTCCGAGATGTTGCGAGTCCACTCACCTGGCCGGGTCCACCCAAAATTCCGGTGGCAAAGCCGCACAGGAACCGCGCAAATATCACAATCTTGACGCTCTTGGCTATGGCCAGAGTGCTCCAGCCCAAAAACAGGGGAAGTACCGAGACCAGCAGGGTTTTCCGCCGGCCCAAGTAGTCTGCCAGAGGTCCGGAGATCAGAGATCCAAAGGGAGTAGCCAAGCTATGGACACTTGCTGTAAGAATATATAGAAATCTTGAAGATCTTGCAAGCTATTCAAAGGGAAGAATAACCTACCAATCCATGATCCCGTTTCCACATCTATGGGGATCTCGGTGCTATTGGCATTACTTAGCTGAGGCAGCAGGACAGCCGAGAAGCCAATGGGCATTCCACAGCCAGCGGAGAGCAAGAGAACCGCACAAGTGGCCAGAATCTAAAAGAAAAGGGATAGGTTATTTTTTAGTCCTAGGGATAAATGATATCATGTGAGTTAAGAGCTTTAAATACACAATAATCCGTTTAATTTATCCCTGCAAAGTTATACCAAACATCACAAAACCCTTTAGTTTTCTTATAATATTTGTTTTCCCTCCTCTTAGACTTTGCATTTTTCCTCAGTGCTCTCAAATATAATTAAATCCACCGATCATAGCGTCAATGTTGCCGCATCTGCCAAGCAATTGCCTTTAATTGAAGTTGCAATTGCATCACGGGCGACTTTATTTTGATTTGTGCTGATAGTGATAAACGATCTGTGATCGCCGCCCATTGATTACTTTATAGAATGCCCGGCTCATTCATTGTGTGACGCTGACACCCTGAAATTGAATGACATTTCGTGCCATTCGCTGGCGTTTCATTCGTTTCGATTCAATTCCAGAGCCAGAGCCTCCACTGCCGTCACATGTCCGCCACATGTAGCCGCCAAGAACAGAAGTGTTCCATAATCATGCCGTGAAGAAAGTTCAATTGCGTATCTTATCATTTTGTCCTTCACGGAATATTTAGTAGTATCTGTCACGCATGTCTTGGCCAAGCCCCGGAGATGTTCGACAAGCACTGACAAGATTATGAGCCAAAGTTTGGAAGTGTGACCATGGTTGTAACTTAAAGAATCAGGTTTTGAAGGGGCACTAAATAATTACTTAGGGAAAACCCCCTTAACCTTAGCTAACTCACCTGATTCATCATTCCCCTTCGATTGGCCACATCGTCATCCTGCTCATCGATGGTGGAGAGTTTCCTGGAATTGTGGTGGTTGCCCAGTTTGCATTGAAACTCCGCTCCTGGCACCACATGATAGTTCATTTTGTGGGGCACGAACTTGAGATACTCATCATCTCTGCAAGCAATTAAGAAAATATAAATAATAATCAAGAAATCAGTAATAAATTAATAAAGGTGTTAAATGTGCAAGCAAATGAGACGTAATAAACCAATGAGAAAACGATTTCCACTCCTGATAAGATAACCCCCAGCCCAAACATAAATAAATGCCCTTAGCAGCTGTGAAATGCCAAGTACTTTTGTGTAATTCAAATTATTCCATTATTAGCTGCCTTTATTTATTGTCAAGGTATGCCGATACTTTTCCGCTTAATGGGCCCCGACAATTGGCAATTATTGGCAATTTCATGGCCACTTGGCAACCACCGTCGCCCGAGGGTAATGCAGGGCTGGCTTTTGTAATTGGAGCGGCTTTCACACGCCACTCAAATCGATGGGGTTGCACTCCCCAACTTCTCAGTGCTATTATTATTCGCTTTTTGTTGCACTTTAATCCCAGCCAATTTAGTGTTGATTCACTCCGGCAAAGGCAAAGCTTCGGGAGCGTCGCCGCTCCACGCTGTGCCTGCGAGGAGAGTGATAAGAAAACGCGGGAGAGCTGAACCGCATATGTACGTCACTGTTTTCAAAAACCAGCTGTGCGTGTTTCAGTTTGTTTTGGCTCTGCGATAAGAATAACAGAAAAAAAAACTGCGATTTGGTGTGTGTATTTTGGCAGCGTTTCTCTCTCTCGCTCTGCCTTCGCGAAGCTTTTGTTTTGCTTGGGCTTCAACTGCTTAAATAATGTTAATATTTTCTTATTTTGAATGCTTTTGGCAAGGTCAGTTTGGAGTCACGTGGCAAACTTTCTTTATCACATATTTGTGTTTAACTATGCAATTTTCAATGCCAACATGCTTTGCCAAATTTGATTTCAAAACAATAACATTTATAGGCCCGAAATATTTGCCACTTCCCCTTTGCATTGTCATTGATCTACAAAAGCGCGAACCTTGGGCAGCTTAAACTCCTCACTCGCAGCATTGGTCACACCATTTATCGATATCGGTTAATCGTGACACGCCTGTCAAGTACAGAGAAGTAAAGCAACTTTTTGTGGCCAAATTATAGAAAACAATGGAAGTAAACTTTGCATTATCGCCCTGAGAAATCGTCTGCGATTCCCGATTAAGGAAGTACAAAAGAGCAGCAGTTCAATGTACCAACACAAACAGGTTCCGTCGATTTAATCCGGCGCACTTACTGTCGAAGTTTAATTCGGAGAAATTGTCATAACGTCGATTAACAAGCTCATAAGGATTCATTACCCCGTAGGGCGGCAAACTTTCCACAATCACAGTCAATCGGCGTGACTGAAGTCCAAGGGTAACGTATTTGTCCAACAAATTTGCCAATGTGTGAATTGAAAAAGTCGCTCGCCTGCACGACTCTCTATCTATCAGTTCTATAAACTGAAATGCTCACCCGCTGTTGACACCACGAATTAGATAATTTATGGCGATTGTGGAAGCAGACTCGAATAAAACAATCATGAGACGGAGCCAATCGAACTGCCAGTAAACAAATGGCTTTGTTTAATTGAGGCAATCGGGAGCCCCTCTCTCATTTATGATGATGATGCCAGCACTCACTCCAGCTCCCAATCGGGGATTGATTTCATCACTGGCTGTTGGCATGGTAGTTCCGGCCCACCCGGCGTATGCGTAATAACTAAACTGAATTTAATTGCAAAGCCAGATGCCGCGCGAAAGAGATAAGATAAGAGTGAAAAGGTTCCAGCGAATTTCGGTAGCTGGCTAAGAAGAGTAACCCGAAACGGAAGCACAAGGCTTATCACCAATTAATGAAAGGTTAACCAAACCAATTAGGGAATTTCCCAGAAGGAGAACCCTTGGTCGAACTTCAATTTCATGATATTTTGCTAGCCATCTTGATGAGTAATTTGAAATCGATCAATACTTATCTGCAATTAAAATACCTTAAAAAGGTTTAATAAGGTAAGAGATAGGAGGAATAGAGGTAGAAACTTCACTGATTTTTACTAGAACTTTGTGGCATTCAATCAGGGCCTCAAAATTGACTTTTGATTGATGCCCTAATCAGCCCAGACTTTTTCAAGTCATCATGAGGCGTGATTAGTTTAAAGTTATAGCCTATAAACATTTTAAAAACAATGCACATTCCCAGTTCAAAGCTAGAATACTGAACTTTTGCTTTCGTTCGACACGTGTTTAGTCTGGTAAATACCCCCATTATCTAATCTCCCATCTGATATATAGAGGAGTAAATTATTTATTTGTAAGGCACTCGAGCGGAAAGCTTTCTTTTCCTCGGAACCACTTCCATTGATCACAAAATCTGGCCAGCAGGCGGGAGTTACGCCAGCGATAAGAGATGCCACCCGGGAGCCGAAGCCGAGTCCCAGACGATGAGTTGGCATTGGAACTGCGCCTTATCGACGCCTGACAAAAAACAAGCCCTGTGCTTTTTGGGTTTAATCTCGGCGCGGAGCGGAGTACTTCAGAGGCCCGAAGGCGGCAACCTTCTAGCTGGACCCTAGCAACACGAATGCACGCAACGGAGCACAAAAAATCGAAAACTTGTTTATACTGGCGCTGGGGTTTAAAGTCGAAGGGGGTATTTTTAGCTGGCCAGACAGAAAATTCACAAAAAATGCTGATGATGAGTAGTGGACACAGTGTTTAACACAATATACAAGGCGCGAGCGATCGATGTGTGCTTTGCGTTTCGCTTCGCATTGTTTTGATTCGATTTACTTTATTACCTTTCGACACTCATTTTGGCCAGCTATAATGTAGGCAAATTAGTTCAAGTAGTTTCGGAATTCCGAATCGGTTTTGGTATTTATAAGTTAGCTTTATGTAACCACGAGTCGCGACTTGGATGCATTTGCTCGATCGCGCGATTGGTATGGTACTCGATTCTGGCGAGGCACTGCGAGAAAAAAGCGAGGCAGCGGAAGCGGAGCAGGCGACAATTTCATTTCATGCCAAAGCGAACACTGGCCGGCGAGTGGCTCATAAAGCGGCTTTTTATTTATGAGCAGCGATCGGCGCGACGCCGCGACCGCGGCAGCACGCACACACTCGAGCAATTATAATTTCGTGTTCTCTTTTTATTTTCCCTATGTTTTTTTTGCATGCCGCTTCAAACCGCCCTCTCGCACTCGCCTGGTGGCAAGCATGCTTGCATAAAAGGTTTTTGCTTGACCACCAGCTGATCGCAGCCAACAGCTGATCCAGCATCGTAACGGTTATTCGCTCTCTCGCCCACGATCCCTTTTAAGCGACCAAGACGGAGAGACAGAGAGAGCGAGCGAGAGGGTAACTTTTCAAGAAGCTTTTCTGAAGACTAGCCAAGACTCGAACCTCAATGCAGATCAGTGGAAATTTATGGAATCTGGGAAGGGATCACATTATAGCTACCCATTAAAGATACATAAAAATCCGTCGTGAGATTTTTAAAAAGAAGTAAGAAAGCAGAATCAGATTATTCGTATTTCCTTTAAATTTAAAAGTCTAAAAATTGTGTAGAATTTCAATTAAAAATAAAACAACTAAGATTAAATTGGATTTGAGACAGCTTGAACCTACGGTTTAAGTCACGACTAAACCATCTTATGAGAGTGCGAGCGAGATAGAAGATTGAGGGTTGCAACTTTATTACCTATAACTCCAACGTTATCATCAAATTTTACTAAAAATTAATAACTTTACTAGGCAATGCTAGTTATATCAAAGTTAAAAAATATTGCCACAGAATTAAATGATTTAATATTACATCTAGCTATTATATTCCACCAGGAATTCCAACTAATTGAACGATGTTGGGTTATTTTCCCTGCTTTGCTTATAGAAATCTACCTAACCGCTGACATGGAAATCTATTTAAATTGCATTTACACCTACCTAGAAGTCATAATTTGCTTGATTTTTCACCAGGAACATCCCACTACTAATTCTCAAATAGCCTGATGGTATTCGCTATACCTCGCTCCTCTTGCCCAAACTCTCGCAGTGAATTCTTTTCTGGCGAAAGCATTAAAAGGACACGAGCAGCGAAAAAAAGCAATCGTGGAATGGCCCGAGGGCCCGACCAAAGCTGAATTGGAAAAGCTTTTCATTCATAACCTTGCACAACAACAACGACTGTGGGGCGAGAATTGACAACAAGCAGGGACGGGAACAACAATAATGGTGTTAGCAGCTTGCGGAAATGCAGCGAAATGAAAATTCGCGCAGGAGATAAGCGGTACAGGGAAATGGCAAAAAAAGTGGCAAGAAGGAAAGTATATAGAAACAAAAGCGAGTCTGCTTTGGGGCCATGGAAACTGCACAAATTGCGTGAAAACTATTCGACAGAAAAAGGGAAAATGTTTGTAACTTCGCTCAGTCATATTCCTTTAGTTCACCCGAGATCCCTTGTAAGCGGCTTACGCTGTTCGGGATTCCTACGCCCCGCCTTTCACTCCTCCCCGAGGCCCGTTCCTCCACTCCTCCATCGCCCAACGCCCACTTCCGTTTCCTTTCGATTCCGCTAAGCTTGAACACATGCACAAATAAATGTATCACCCGGAGCGACGAAAAAATCGCTCTCTCGCCGCTTTCACTCTCTGGATGCTCCAGTGTTTCAGTGTTTCAGTGTCTAGGTCGAGGCAGCTTTCTCTCCGGCTTCCTGCGTCCTGTGTGCTCTGTTCTGTGTCCTGCGACTGTGTGCGTGTGAAGGTCGCCTGGCCATTGGTTCGATGTGTCTGTATTGAGTTTGTCCCCTTTTTTTTTGTTGTTCTTCCCGTTGTGCTGGGAAATTTAAGCCGAGCGCAGGGAAAAACTATCGACCGACCGCGTGCGGGTGATGTTTACAAGGTAGAACTGGAGGTAAATCAAAGAAAACTTCGGTTGTGTTAGCTCTAGCACACTTTATTTTCGAAAAGCGAAAATGCTTCCAATTTGTATTTCTATTTTCCGCCAAACACATCGAATTAGTTTGCTCCTTTAATTAAATTATAATTGGATTTTCCCTGTGAAATGTACAAATGAATTGGATTTAAATTTGCATTTGGTGCGAAACACACACCCGGATACGCATAATTAAGTGTGTTTTTGTTCAAGGCCCAATTGACGGTCCTGAATCATTCGGAAAAAGGATGGAAAGCTCACAAATGCACTGCTAACCAATCACTGAGGAAAAAATCCTTTAAGTCAGGGATTAGATCAATTATGAAAGTTGTGTTCCCTCTATATATGAAAACAAGCCAATAATTAATTCAATGAAAGATTATGTTTCAATTGATTTAAAGTTACCCCTTAAAATAATAGAAATAAGTAAATAAAACTTAAATAAAAATTTAATTTAGTTACCCTAAAGTATATAATTAGTCATACCAACGTGTTTTTCAAATTAAAAGAATTTATATGTGCGATTATTTTATTTTTTGAATGATAAATAATATTTCTTATATAATTTAGCTTGTATAATCGTTATACCATTTGCCGGCTCTCGCTTTTGCTTATCTCGTCCTTTTTGATCTTCTTTTTGCTCTCAGTCTTAGTCTTTACTCGGTGCTTTAATAGTAGACTACTCGCTTGAGCCAAAATCACAACGTCGAAGGCTTTTACTATAAGATGAAATAAACTACAAGAATTTATAGTATATATTGTATACATCAAACAATTTTGCAGGTTAGGAAAAACATTTCTACATTTCTTATTTCCAAGAAATAAACTGTACTTTCCTGGATAGCTTTGACACGATTCTGGTTAATTTTGCTCAGTGCTTGCCGCGGCATTACCACTCCCTCTACCTTTATTCGACAGCATCGCACCTCCCCCGGGGGACCGTAAATCAAATTGCAAATCAAAAGCAGCGCCCAGCAGCTGCCATAAACTTTTATGGCAAGCGAGCGTGGGAGGAGAGCTTCGGCTCGGTGAGCTTTTCCCGCTCACGCTCGTGCTCAGCGCTCTCGCCGCTCGCCTTTGGCTTGTCGCTTTTCTCGCTTGCCACAGCTGGATTCTCGCAATCCGCTTCCTGGCCCGCTGGCTTCCGTTTCACTTTCAGTTGCTTTCGAATTGTCCGCCAAATTGGACGCTCCTGTGGCCAGCAGCCGTACGTACCCTTCGATCCACCCACGGGAGCAGAGACTGAACAAGAACAACCACAGTGCCAGTGGGAAAAAGAACAGAGTCGTGAATATCGCTCGAATATTTGCAGAGCCAAGTAAGGATCCTCCGCGGACACGTGCTGAAGTGCTGGAAAAGTGAAGTGCTCGAAAAACCGAGAGAAAGGGAAAGTTCTTAATTGTGTAAGTCGCGCGTAATGCAAAACTCTTCTGTGTACGCATGAGAGTGTGAATGTGAGTGCGACACTGTGTGTGTGTGGCTGCCGCTGTGTTGGTGGGAGTGTCCTTCGGGCCTTGTGTGTGGAATTGCCACCGCCAGTTAATATTTAAAACAATTAAAAACTGACGAGAGTAGAGTGACACCAAAGCCAATACGCGCTCCGACGGGACGCGGTGACAGGCCTAATTAAGCGGGATCCCGTTGCATCCCGTCCGGGGCACGTCGCTTGCAGCGCTCGGATAACTGCATTGTCTGGTTAACTCGCCGTTAATTCGGCCTGATTACAGCCCACACTGACCAGCCTCAATCCGAGCTGGCCGCTCTGCTCCACCGGAGACCCAAAGCGAGCAGCAGATGGCGGTTCGCTGGAAATGGCCCTGAAAATTCCCCCACCAACTGCAGCGCTTCGTAGCATACTTTTTCGGGAAACTATGCGCGGAGGCGAAAGTTTGCTCGAATTGCAGAACACGGCTTAGAAATCATAAGTATAATTAAGACGATACCAAGGCAAACTTTTAAGTAATTCAGAGTCAAAAATAAGTTGGCATTTTAAGCAAGTCTTAACTGAAAATTATTTCAATTGAAAAGAATACTTTAATGCAAGTCAACTTGTTTTTAAATCTCCTAAAAGTTTAACTAAAATTAAATCAAAGTTACCGAAAGGTAAAGGTAAAAGCTAAAGATAGCCAAACTATAAACAAGACTTCGCTTAACATTTAAGCCTTGAGTAAGACCTTTGATAACCTTGAAAGCGAAATGCCAATCAAACAGGCAATTGAATTCCCAATTGAATTCTTAATATGGGTTAATTAATAAAAATTAACTATTGGATTACTCTAGACTTGGCTTGGATTGAGCCTGCAACCTGATTCAACTGATGTTGTAATTAAACCGCAGACAGTTACCTTCAGAGCTGAATCCTCCATTTAATCCGGCTATATTTTGGACTTAATGAGGCCCACAATTTATGTTTGGATTGAAACTGAAATTGAAAGCTGATTGGAACCGTCATTTTCATTATCTCAGTATCTTGATCAATAAATTTGCATGTGCACGTCAGAGCCCGCCCAGCCGGGCATCAGGTGCATTTAATTCCGGCCAGAAAGGATACTCGGGGCTGAGCAAATATTTGCCACAAGTTGGCCAAGAGACCCGAAAGCCTCCTTGGCTCTCCTCCGCTCAAGCCAAGCGTAGATGAACGCAAAATTAATTCCAGCTTCCACCCGCTGAGGCTGAGGCCATCTCTGCTCCAATATCCCCGGACTCCGCGCGACATCTTCCTTTGGCCATGGCAAAGTCCCGATAACTTTTTACTACTTTTTTGCTATTCTCCTTTTCTCAAAGTTTTGCCCAGCTTTTGCCTTCGCCTTCTTGGCTCATTGTTATTGGAATGTCTATGTCGGGTCTTTTTTTATTGTCTCATACAGTCAAGCCTGCCTGGTGGGGCTTCCTACACCTGTCATGGAGTTAACACTCTTAAATTGTTGTATATTTATCTGAAATTATTTAATTTATTTTATTCTCTTGGGAAGCCTTCAATTAAATATGGCCCTGAAGCAGTTCCTAGCTTGCTATATGCTAGTCCTACTGTAGGTTTCGGTGCTTTTGTTATAGTTATTGCTGCTGCTGCTGCGGCCGCCGCTCTCGTTGTTCTCGCTACCTTAGCATCCTTGCCCTTGGAGCACGCTCCTCTTGCTCCACCAGGGTCCTGCCTCCGCCTCCGCCTCCGCCTCCGCTGTCGCTTTTTGTTCCTTTTCCTGTGCGCCTTGTGCCGCCTTCCTTCCTGTTCGGCATGAACGTGCGTTGTTTCCTTCGCATACGGGCTTTTGGCATTGGCCTGTCCGTGTTTTGTGCGTGTTTGCCAGGGCTCAAGCTCATCGCAGCCCCCTCTCCTCCTTCATTTTTTTCCGCGTTCGCTTTTTTGGCTCCTTTGTTGTTATTGGTCCCAGCCTCCGGGGGCGCTTTCCGTTCGTGTGTACATTTAAATCGCAATCAAATAACAATAAAAACATCAGCGAGCGGGCACAGAATCGGTGATCGGTGACATCGTGGCATCCCAGTGCATTAGACTTAAAGCCACATCCTGATGGATGGCTGGATTTGTGACCGAATTGTGTCAGCCGCCATGGCGTATACGCAATGTGCCGGAGTTGTTGACTTATCGTCCCCAAGGAAGTGGTTGTGGGGTTTAAGTGGCAAATTGATAATGCTTTGGGGAAGTTGACAGAAGGTAAATGATTGGGGAATATGTAAGTTCAAATGATATTTAATCAAGAAGGCTTCTTTTTGGGGGTAAAATTCTATTGAAAATTATATGAAATATGCCTGAAAGTAGATATAAAGGTAGGTTTCAAGTTTAGTAGAGTTACATTGAAATGTATGAATATATAAGCATACAAACACATATCGAGTACAACTAAGCGTTGATTACAATTTTCGCAAATGAATTATAGGCCAAAGGTTGCTTGCACCTGACCTCTGTCTGAATGTAACTTACTCACAAGTCCTAGCTAAGCCCACAAGAGATTCGTCGATTTAACGATGTTTGTGTATACTTTTCACCCCTTTGAAATCAATATTACATGTATCCTTATAGTGTTATAGTGTACATATCATTGCCCAAGGATTCTGGCCAGCAGCAGCTGCAGCCAAAGTTCAGCTTAGCCCAGCAAAAGTTGATGATTACTCCGATTGTTTAGCACAGAGAGGAACAAAGCGAAGGCAAAATGGATTACTTGTATTTATTAATGCAAACGTGAGGGATTAACCCGAGGGGGGAGCGACAGCAAATGCTATGAACTTTGACCTTCGCAATGCGGCTGGTCATGGGACTCTGGGGTTGTAGGGTAACAAGGGGGGCTACAGCAATAAGCTGTTAAACTGCTAGTGCATGTCAGGACACACTTTTCCCTCTCTCACTCTCCGTCGCAGACAATGCAACTGCCAATGAATGGGCTTGGGGTCTCTTTCTCCGCTGC
Source organism: Drosophila lacteicornis (assembly GCA_008044355.1). Classification (NCBI taxonomy): domain Eukaryota; kingdom Metazoa; phylum Arthropoda; class Insecta; order Diptera; family Drosophilidae; genus Drosophila; species Drosophila lacteicornis. The sequence goes on from VNKF01000564.1 coordinate 138,257, forward strand.
CTGTGTGTGTGAGTGTGTGTGTGGGTGAAAGTGAGCAAGGCTGATTGTATTAGTTGCTTGTGGCCAACACAGACATTTGTGTCCATTTGAGCGTGAGACTCCTCCAAGGGAAGCGCGCACTTATGCAACATAAGAGCATATGAGCAGCAAATCAGATTGCATACGAGTAAACACATTTTCATACACAATAAATGCAGGGAGTTTTCCGGGAACCATTTTGATTCACTTAAAGTGCTGTTTATTTTGATTTATTATAAACAATTATTCTCACAGATTGTCGAGTGACTTTCAACTCTTGCTTTCTAAACAAAGAGGGCTCTTGGTAATTTTTATAATAATATTGTGTATGGTGTATGTCTGCATACAAATAATAAACTACCTTTTTCTTCTCGTAATATTTCCTTACATCAGAAATCTGTTCGAGTGTTCTATATCCTCGTCAGGCGAAGGCTCGCCTGCCTTCAGCTGTCACATTCATGCCTGGGAATTCTGCATTTATTTCGTAGTAAATCAATTCTCCCCCCAGTAAAGGCTTCCTGTGTCAGCATTCGACCAGCTCCTGCATTTGCTGCAGGATCAGACCCTGCAGCATCTCCCTGGCCACAATACATCCGTTGCAGGGGCAATCGCTGGAGTTCGGCACATGCTGGAACTGAAGGTTCGTCAGGCGCAGGATTCGTTGAGCCTCCGCCCGCTTACGCTTCTTCAGGGTCCTCACCTTGCAGTGAACCAGGCTGTAAATGGTGATGCCTTGAGGGAATAATATGAAATATTTATTATAATTAATAAAATATCTTATCACGTTTACTTAAAATGTATTATTAGTTCACGGAACTTAAAGAATTTTTGAATACACGAGAATTCCTGAATTGATATTTGGAGAGATGCCATTCATATACAATTAGGTCACACTATTTGTAATCAGATTTTATTTAGATTATTATTAAGTTAAGAAGTTGGAAAAAGTTCAATTATATTTGTCCTCCAAGAAGCTTTGATTTTGGCATCAGCTCAAAAATTATCTCTTCCATCCTACGTCTTTGATCCTACAGATGTACATACATGTATTCTTTTGGTTTTATTTGTTTACCTTCCTCGCAAGGCGTTGCCACCTTATTTATTCAACGTAAAGATGGTTGCGCCTCATTGTTCATAGTCAACTTTGGTCTGTACCAAAATACATGATATGGTTTTTATAATGCTTTTCTCATTTCATAAAATGAATCCATGAAATGGTCTTTGCATAAACACAGAATGTGTTGCACTCATTTCTCTGTAATACTCAGTACTAGAGTACAAACCCAAGGTCTGGTATTGCAAACACACTACTCTTAATCAAATGAATTGGTTTGATATTATTTTCTAAACATATTGACTTAAAAAAACAAAATTCCACTCACAAACTCCGACAACGGACACGTGCAGAACCACGACCATGAAGACGAACCGAGCATAATGTCGATGCTTTCGCAGCATCTCAAAAGGCGAGTCATCTGGGCTGCTCCTGTTGCGCTCCTCAGTGGTGGTTTCACCAACGTTAAAGTTTTTCAACGTTGCATCCACATCAACATCGTCTTCCGTCGAATTCCCCTCAGTGTTGTTTTCGTACTTGAACATCTGCAGCAGCTGTGTCGCGTTCGGCCAGTCAAAGTCTTTCCGCGAATCCATAAAGATACAGATTCAAAATAAATAATCAAACCAATCTCTAGGGTCGTACCTGTGCCCGTGTCCGTATCCGTAAAGTTATCATCAGCTTTGCCCAGGTGGAGGAAGGTAGTCAAGGCCGCAGTTGCTAACAACAGCCACCTGGCTGCGATTCCCTGGGCGGACAGAGGCATGGTGCTTCCGCGACTGTTCCAATGCAACTGAACAAACCGAAAGCCCACTCGCTGCCTGCTCCATTGGATATCAAACAGCTGTTTGTGGTTAAAAATGATTTAAACTAAAGAGGGAAAAATCCAACAAAAAATAAATAAGAAATCAGCAAAACTACCTTTTAAATATATACACAAAATATGTATTTAAGAAAGGTGGATTCTCTTTATTTACTCGCAATAATTCTTTAGAAAAAGGCAGTCTGAATCTGTAGCTTTCTTAAAGCCCATTCCAAAGTTACTCCTCAAGATCAGGAGGTCGAGAGTTACACACACTGTGTGGTTACCCCACAGTTCTCGATGTACAGGGATATCCTGCCCAGGCGACAGTTGTGACAGAGGCAGCCGGCCTTGGGGGTGTGCAGGAAGGTCCTGGCCGTCTCCTGGGGCAGAGTGGGCCACACAATGCTCTGAGTGCGTGGGGCATAGATATCGAGGTCCGGTGAGGAAGACGTAGCCTGCCAGGCCCGTAAGTAGCAGCAAAGACATCCTGGCCAAAGGAAGGCGATTAATTGATCAAAGTTATGTAACGGCATCCAACTTACCACAGCAGCCCAGCAGAATCAGGAGCCCAAGGGCCAGGAGTGTCACCAAGAGGATTCTCACCTGATCCTCGGCCAGCGGAAAGTCCCTGGACCCCATAAGAACCTCAAGGCAATCGCTGGACTCCAACAAATTGGAAAGTGCGCCGATGACGAAAATGCATCGTGTGCCCGGCACCAGAGACATTTTGTTAATGGCTTGTTCCGCTTTCCATCGAACCATAAACAACTCCAAAAGTGGGAAAGCCCTGGGGAAAACAGCTGCGAGCAGATGGCGACATCGCCGTGAAAACAATAACAAATGTCTGGAAACTTCTGGGAGAAACAAATAATGTTGCAAAGGCTAATCTCCCGCAAAGTTATCTGAATCCTTGGCAACACAAACCTGTATCAATATTTTGAGTTTAAAATATATTCCAATTTCTGGGGTCTACCTGAGTGTTCCGTTCCAAACTAAAGCGTCTTTGAATAAACCATTTTCCCTTACCGTAGGTGTACATAACCGCCATTCGCGAGCATAACCTTCAGCGGCACACACACACACAACACCCACATCAGCCCTCACACACTCTTGTCGGAAAGCATTAAGTCTGAGCGTTTTGCCTGGGTGTGCATTTGTCATAAACCAAATAAAAAGTAACCCATTTGCTCTGAGAAATTACATTTAAATTGCAAATTTAAAGAAAAAACAAAAATGTACTCTCGCCCGACAGTCAGCAGATGCATTCGAAAAAAAAATAACCAAAACGAAAGCGTATGCAAAGGTGTCAACCGAATGGAAAACGAGAAAATTCTGCAAAAGCTTTGATAACAAGAAAAAATCATTTGCAGACATAATTCACTTAGCCGCCAGCCGCGTCTCTTTCTCCGTGTTTATTCATTTCCCACACACTTCGTCTGCGTGCATTAATTTTCACACCTATCTCTATGTACCTTTTGAAAATCAGGAAAAATGCACTCGCGTCCTCAAGGCGAGCGGAAAAGCAAATACTTTTAGCAGGCGCAACTTGCAATCGATATTGCGGCAATTAATTTGAAAATGGGTTAATGGAAAAGTGGTGTAGGACTTATTGTGGGGAAATTGTGTCAGGGTATAAAATAAAAATAATTATTAAAATATACTATAACTATTTTATGTATATTGAGATTTTTAGCAGAAGTTTAATATCCAGAAATGGAACAAGTAAAAAATGTACAGTCAAGTGTGCTCGACTGGGAGATACCTAGTACCCAAGTTAAAGCAAGCATTCAAAAATTCTATTAAAAGACGGCTTGATGTAATTATGCTCTAATAATTAGAGTCTAATTTATGGGGTACCGGGTATGAAAACATAAATCTATGGCTGGGTAAATGTTGTCTAAAACATGTTGAGCAACCACATTGATACTGGCAACACAGCAAGTACAGCAACTTTTATAACTTCCTTGTTTATTATTCGACTGAACTCAATACAAGGCTATTTATTATATATAATTTACTTTCCATAGAAATTGAAAGCTACAACTTCAACAAGTAGGAATATTACAGTCGACTGTAACCGACTTTGAGATACCCGGTACCCAAGGGAAAACTAAACGGCACTTTTTCGAATTACACTAAAATTTATGAGAAACTTAAATTAAACAGGGCAGAAGGCTAAAAAAAAAAGACAATGTGAACAAATGTTGCTAGGAACTTCTAAGCTAATCATCCGATTAGACTAGAATTTGTAGGGCAGAAGTGGCATTGAAATGTTAAAATAACAACAACAGAATATAATGCTGGAACTCTGAGATCTTTTTTTTAAACCGGATGCCTAAATCCACTCGCCTGATGGTGCTGATTAAGAATATATATACTTTACGGGACCGAAGATACCTCCTTCTGCCTGTTACATTCAGTTTCTGTTGACACTTTGCTATAAAACCCTTATCCCCTATATATACCGGGTATAAACACAAGGTAAGGCCACAAGAAATACAAATTTACTCGCCCATTTTCAACAATTTAATCAACGAAATGATTTGCAATTTGAAATTCATAAAAAAAAGGAGGAGAATCACTTGAAATGCCACTTTACGCGCATTTTGATTGTGATTTAGCGCTGAATTTGCGATTACCAGGACGATGACAGCGAAGGACGACAGACGATGACGAAGTAGATGAATATTTAATGCGGGAAAGAGGACCCGAAGGGACCTCAGCAAGGACCTGAGGTGCGTGGAAGGCACTGACTGCCTGCCTGCCTGCCTGGCAGTCTGACAAATGGTCCGGGCTCGGAGGGGACCCGGCGCCGGGGACGATGCAATAGAACGTGAAAATCTGTTTTCCACAAGCATTTTCCTAGAGGGGACGACTCACTGGAATGGAGACGACTTTGTTGCATCGAAACAAATTTGTATGCGTGTGCTTTGGCCTCCGCCGATGGTCATGTTGCTCTGCTCCTACCAAACTAACCAATCGATATTTCCCGTCCTGCACTTGAAAAAGCCCCAATGATAGCGCCAGCTCAAACTGGGTGCAAAAAATGGGGGGCCAGCTTCCGCTGCTCTCTTGGATTTTGTAATGTTCAAGTACGCTCTCATAATTGGCCAGCGTTCTGGAGATATATCTCTAATCGATTTAATTTTAAATTGGAATTATTTAAGTATTGAGGGATTCCTTAAGTATATTTATTATTTTTGTATGTTGGGAGAGGGAGTGATAAAGGTGTGAGTGGTTTTAGGTGAACCTAAAAAAGTTGTTTTAAATGAATTTAAAGACTGAGATTAAAGTATAACCTCCAGGACGATTTTACAATTAAAATTCCTTCACTCTGATTTATTTAACAATATTTCCTAAGTTTACTTTGGTTAAACTTTTATAGAAAACTGTTGCAGAATTATGTATTTATTGCTTACGTATTTAATTAATTTAGTTTTCTTTACAGTCCCGGCATTTATATCTAAAATGTAGAGAAGATCTAAATATAAAAAAAGCTTTACAAAACAATCTAATTTTTTTGAATAATTTGTTAAAATATTAATTAATGGGCAAATTCAACTTCATAATTAAGTTGATATTTCGTATAATTGTTTTACAATTAAAAATCAAACCAAATAATTTTTATTTTCCTTTAAAGGGTTCCCAAATCTGCCACTGACCTACCCCTACAATCCGTTAATCCCAAAAATTCTAAAAACTAAAAAGTTAGTATCAGCTTTGTGCTACATATCCTGGTGGTCTGGAATTTCCTCTCCTCCCAAAGCCACCATAACCCAACCCGACCGGGGGCCGAGGTCGCCAGCTCGCTTTGTTTTGCCGCTTGTGGGCAGCCTTCGTGGGTTCAAGTTCAAGTGCTTGCGAGCTTGCCCCTTCATAATTGCCGTGACTTGTGCAACAACAGAGGATACCGAAAGGGGGGCGGGCCGCGCTGAGAGGGGTAGGCGTGACAGGGGGCTGGGACAGGGGCAGGGACTGGAGGGCCAGTGATGATGACGAAGGTCCCTTGTCTCGCCTTGGGGGCCTGGCCGAGGGAAATTTAACTTTCGCATAAAAATGTCAAAAAAAGGAAAATTATGAAATGCCAAAAGGCGGAAAACGCTGTCGGCGCACTGTTCCAACAAAAAAAAAAAAACAAAAAAGAAACGAGAACAGGAAAACTAGAATGCAGCCTCTGCTCCCCACCCCGCAGTGCACATTCCCAAGGTCGTTAAATGCAACCCTCTCCCTCCGCCTGCGCCAACAGCGCCGCCCCTGCGTTCTCTCATCAAGTGTAAACAAGCGGACGGCGGCAGAAGCTCGAAAACATTTTCACACTCGAATTGACCAAACACAAACAAGGCAGAGAGTGATGGCCACGGGGGGAGGTCTTGGGGAAAAGCGGGAAAGTGGAGAAGGAGTTCGGCTCCCCTCCGCCGCTTTTTAGATGCCTTTTTCGCTCTTTCACGTATCCGACCCGTTGCACTTTAATTATTTATTCGCTGCTTTATTAAAAGGGCTTTCACTTTACTCGCTGGCAGCTTTGTGTGTGCTTCCAACGCTACGGGTGGCAACCCTGCCAAAGGTGAATTGCATGCAAACAAAAAGAGCATTCAGGGGTATTTTCCCCTCTTTTTTCTGGGTTTAAGTTCACACAAAAGTTAATTTTATTAGCTTAGGACTTAGGTACTCGTAAATGAGCATTTAAGTATGTTGGGAAACTATAAGGAAGTGTATTATAAATGATAAATTTGGGTTTAATTTATTTATTGAAAGATTATCTTTGTTTTTATTTAATTTAATTAATTTTATATTTATTAAAAGTGTTTAAAATTATTTGTATGCCTAAGATTTTAGAATAGATCTCTCGTCGTTCTTACTCGTCGTCTAGCTTACGTTCTCGTCGGTTTTACTCGTCGATTTGCTCTCAACCTCTTCGTGCTTACCCGTCGGTTTGTTTGCTCGGCTCATATATTATGAATTTATATTAAAATATTATATTTTCAAGCAAAAATTTGTCTGTTTCCCATGCCTATTTCCCTAATAGACCAACTATTTGTTTATAATGCAGCCAAGGATACAGCCAAGGAAATTGCAAGTAGGATGAACATAGATTTTGTTTCAATGTTTGTCCAGACAATTAAATACACGTTTTAAAGTTCCTTATAAAATGCATTCAACTGTGAACTCAAACATCAGCGCACAAACGATTGAGCAAACATTTGTTTACAATTTCCCGAAAATGCCCGCCCAAAAAGCATAATACGAGCGTGCTTTTCAATCAAGTCGCTTACATACATTTCAGCCAGAAGTTGGTCAAAGTTTGCTGAATCCACCTACCTCGCACCCCTCCCTTATTTACCGAGCCGAAATGCCAACTGTTTGTGCAGAATCCCGCTCCTACGTGCCCAGAATAGTCGGATTGCTTGGATCTCAGCCCTCAGCCTGCGGAAAATAAATAGATTTCTCGGCGCGCCCTAAAACGCTTTCAGTTTCAGCTGACCGATGCGATGCGATGCGATGCGATTCGATGCAAAACTTTGCCAACACTTTTCACGCTTTTTCAATGGAAACTTTGGCGCTTCCGCCTGCCACCTCTCGATTCTCATTGTCAGGGCTCGGCGGCGGCTTGTGAATTGTGCAGGTTGTGTTCCAACTATTTCCCGAAAAGTTCGCACAAAGCTAAATGTTTATTTGTACTGCAGTTAGTTTGGGCCCTGTTTGTTTGCTGTTTTTTTCGTTTCACCCTGTTTTTTCCTGTTTTTTGCCTGCTTGTCGCCGCCGAATCGCATTCTTGGGCCTGCCCAGGGGCATTGCTGGAATCATTAGGAACTATTTGCTAAGCAAATGCCACTGGCGTCCGCTGGGAGTGGGCCGGAATAGTTATGGGGCGGAATGCTGGACCGCAAAAAAGGGAGAACTGAGCGAGGCCAGGAGCAACCTTGCTCGAAATGGCAATGGGAATTGGGTTCTGTGGTTAGGCCAGAGGGAGGATGGTGAATGTTTCCGTTATTTCTGCAAAAGTTTCCACTACGTGGGCTGCTACATATATTTCTGGCCTAATAATGAAAATACGAATATTTATTAAGGAAAATAGTTTTATTGTTTTTCAAAATATTCTCCATCAAGATTTACACACTTTTGCATGCGCTCAAACCAATTTTCGAAGCACTTTTTCCACTCTGATTGACACACCTCAAAAACATGGTTTTTGAATGCTTCAACAGCATCTTCTGGCGACGAAAATCGTTGACCACGCATTTTCTTCTTGATGTGAGGGAATAAAAAGAAGTCATTTGGTGCCAAGTCAGGACTGTACGGCGGATGACCCATCAATTCGACGTTTTGGCCAGTCAAAAAGGCGCTGGTTTGAGCCGATGTGTGAGAGCTCGCATTGTCATGGTGCACAATGATTCGTCTTCCCTTGTTCGTTTTTCGAATTTCACCGAAGACTTCAGGCAAACAAATGGTGGTG